>JANCMA020389377.1:0-11291 GCA_024336925.2 Zoanthus solanderi
TAGATTGTACGGATTTACATCACAACGTTGAATAAATTTATTAGTTAAGTACTGCGGTGTAAGGCCATTAATAGATTTGAACACCATTTCTGCTTTCGAGATTTGACGCCGAGTTTCTAAATTCTTCCAATTTAGACTTTTGAATAATTGATTAGCATTTGTATCATAGCTGGAGAAAGTAAGAACCCGCGCAGCCCGATTTTGAAGTCTTTGTAATTTGTCTGCAAGTGTTGCGCCACAGGTACCCCATACAATGCTACAGTAGTCAAAGTGCGCCTGGACTAGGCCTTGATAGATTTTTTGCAGCGTTGCAGGAGGCACACAGTATCTTATTCGTTTGATTGCTCCAATACCGGACGATATTTTTTTAGATATAAAATCAATATGGTTACTCCAAGTTAAGTGTTCATCGATTAAAACCCCAAGAGATTTGGTTACATCAACTCTACTTATTTGGGTACCATTAATTTCAAGGGTAGGAGAAATGGGTAGATTTTTCAGCTTTTGCCTTGAACCGATTAACATAAATTCAGTTTTCGTCAAATTGAGAGTAAGTTTATTTGCAATTAGCCACTGGTTAATATTTAATAAATCTCGATTTAGAGACTCCTGGATGGAGTAGACATCTTTGTCAGTATAGGTTAAATGAGTATCATCAGCGTATAATCGGGATTCAGAATTCAATAAACAATTTGGTAAATCATTGATGTACAAAAGGAACAACAATGGCCCCAGAATAGTTCCTTGCGGAATACCGCATCTCAATATTCGGCTTTCCGAAAGAGAACCGTTCACAGAGCACTGTTGCATTCGATTTTCCAAATAGGAAGATAGCAGCCGATGAGCATTTCCTTTTATGCCATATAAATTCAATTTAGACAGCAAGATAACATGGTCTACAGTGTCAAATGCTTTCTTAAGATCCAAAAAAACAACAGCGTTTATATAACCACGATCAATATTGAGAGTCCAATTATCAGTAGCCTCTAATAAGGCTGTGACAGTGGAGTGAAATGACCGAAAGCCAGATTGGCATTTAGATAAGATATTAAATTCTGTCAGATAAGAAGAAAGTTGATTGTAAAGTAATCTTTCAAAAACCTTTGCTATTACAGAAATTACAGAGATAGGACGATAATTATTCATATCTGTCCTTTCACCCTGTTTGAATACGGGTGTGACTTTAGCGGTCTTCCAATCAACTGGAAAGATGCAAGCAGTCAAGGCACAATTAAACATAATGGAGATATGTGGTGCAATAATATCAGAACATTCGCAAATAAGTCGACTTGATATTTTATCAAGTCCAGCACCTTTTGATTTATTTAGTTTATTCAATAAGGCTAACACTTGTCTATTGTCGACAGAGCGAAATTCGAATTCATTGTCACAACCTCTTACATATTCACGGTAACTAGGCTCGTTGTTATTTGACAATGGAATTTGATTAGCAAGTTTAGGTCCAATTGAAGAGAAATGGTTATTGAAAGCATTTGACACGTCCGAAGCTTTACTCAAAGAAACGCCATCCAGTTTAATTTCTTTAATCGAGGATTTATCAGTTTTCCGAGAAGTAAGCTCGTTAACCACTTGCCACGTTTTACGAGGGTCACTATTAGTTTCAAGAAATTTCCTTTGATAATACGACTCTTTAGCAGATTTAATTTCAGCATTGACTTTGTTTCGTATTGACTTAAAATTCTTCCAATCATATGGATCATTTGATCTAATTGCTTTGATCTTAAGAATGTTCCGATTGTGCATGCGTTCTTTAATTTTAGCGGTAATCCAAGGGGAATAGTTGGGTCTAACACGCTTGGTACAAAGTGGGGCATGTTTATCAACAATACGCAGAAACTTTGTTTTCCATTCTAACCACTGCTGATCAGGGTCAGCAACTGTGTTTAAAAATTCCCAGTTTTCGTTGGAGATTTCATAACGAAAATTATCACTGTTAAAATTTTTAAAATTCCGATAAGTTATTGAAGTATGGCCCTTACTTGAGATATTTGAAAGTTTACGGAACGCATATACAAGACTATGATCACTGATACTTATGTGTGCAACTCCAGAACAGACTACCCTCTCAGGACAATTTGTATAAATTAAATCGATCAATGTTGACGATTTATCAGTTATCCGGGTAGGCTCAGAAATGAGCTGATGGAGACCATAGATATCAGCAATATTATTTAGATGTCTAGTATTGTTGTCACTTTTGTAGGGGGTCATATCAACGTTCATATCTCCAAGTAAAAAAAATTCTAGATTGGACAGATCAAGCTTTCCAATAAGAGTTTCCAAATGTGGATATAGACTAACTGGAGAGTCTGGAGGTCTATACCAATTGACAACAATGAACGGTTTAGAATTAGGTTTGCGAATTTCGATGCACATATTTTCAAGTTCATCTATAAATAGATCAGTGCGTAAAGAAAAATTTATTGTAGTTTTAATGAAAAAGCATATGCCTCCACCGCTATTATTGAGCCTATCTCTTCGAATAAGTTCATAGCCACATATATAAAAGTTGGAATCTTTGTCAGAAACGTTTAATTTGGTTTCTTGGATGGCTAGAACATCGAGATTTTTATCGGCAAGCAATATTCTGACCTCATCAATATGCGCAGAGAGTTTGTTGACATTTAAGGATGCCAATTTGAAACCCCGTTTTTTGGGAATAAAACAGTTAATTGTAGAAATATCAATATCAGAAATTGAATCATTCGAATAAGTCGAAACTGAAGGACTGACGGCATTCACGGATGTAGATCAATTATTAACCTTAAATAAGCATTTAACAAAGTTTTTATGTAAATTTTCATTACCTTGTTTGTTTAAATGTAAACCACCTCTATTTAGACTCTTATCTGAAATATTAGAGTGACGCACCAATGTCCATTGATTCTGCTTGCAATATTTGTTCAGGAGTTTATTCACATCTTTGACTGAGTCTTTAAAGGAGTCTTTACGTGTCGTCAGTTCGGAGATGATAACACGCGCTTTGCACGATTTTGTGATGTCTCTAGCAAGGTCCACAATGGCGTCTGCAACTTCATTTGGCGCTTTAGACTTCAAGTCGTTTGTGCCAACATGTAAACAGATTTGATCTGGGGCGCTGTTAATAGTAGGTTGTATATACGATTGCATATCTTGCGTAGTGGCCCCACGGAAAGTCTTTACGACTACTCTCTGTTTAGTCTCCTTACCCAATTTAAATCCCTGTAGATTCTGGACAATTGAGTCGCCTAAAATAACCGTGGTTGTAGTAGTTTTTGAGCTTTTGATACGGGCAGGTAGAGTAGAAGGACTTGAATCTGGATTCATAGTATCATCAACCTCAATAGCATCTTTCTCAGGTCGTTGAAGCTTTTCTTCTTCTCTTCTTGAAGTTGAATGATCTTGTTGAATAGTTGTTGGTAAGACTGAGGTATTTGATTTATAGTGTAATAAATCTTTTGAGATCATCTGCACAACTAATTTCAGTGAATCTAATTCTAAGGACTGGTTTTCATAGCGTTCATTCGCTGCTGTTAGCTCGAATCTTAGATGTTCATTTTCTTTGTGAAGTTTACTTATGGTAGCTTCGGCTGATGTGTTAGTGTTAGCTGGTTTTAAAAGAGACTTTATAGTCTTAAGCTCGTCTTTTATGGCAGCTATTTGGCTATGGAAGTAATTAGCACTCAAGGAATCTTCGCCGCTACTTGAGGCCGTTATTTTGCTATCGAAGCAAGTGACATTCGGTGAGGAATTAATATAACCACCAGAAGAGGAATTTGAGGAATTTTCGCCGCCATCTTGGCATTCCTGTTCTTGTTCGCTTTCATAGGCAAGAAAACTTGTGTGTAAGGCACTTTGGTTAATATCATTCTCGGTTTGGTTAAGAGCCTGACTAACAAGCTGAGCTCGTAGTTTATTGGCGATATCCTTTCCTTGTATCTGGAGAGTCGTGGCCTTAGTGTAGTAGTTTACAGTTATTCCTTCGGCTTTGAAGACTGAACATGTACCGTTATCTTTAACTTGAATCATACTGGTTTCAACATGTAACATCGATGAAAGCAAATGTAATAAGTTTTCTTTCGAACCATGCCATTTTAGTTGATTTTTAGACGATATGTACGAAAGATGAGCGGCCATTGATTAAAATATTAAGAGCAGCTAAAACACACGTCCGCTACCGTCCGCCACTACCGTCCGCCTCAACATTTTGAGACACTAAAAAGGGGAAGGTTTGAGAAAAAAATAGGAAGTGGAACAATTCAGCATATTTAGTTTAATATAATGATAACTAAATATTGAAAATAATTATTTAAAAAAATTGTTTAGTATTGTTTAAATCAAAAAGAAAATCTCCTAGCATTATCTCTGCAATATATATACATCTCTAAAAAAAATTACATCAGTGATATCTTGACCTTTTGAAAACGATATACATCTCTATTTCTATATATCTATGTATAGATATAGATATAGATATAGATGGCTTTGATTTAAGGAATGACCTGTTTTTCAGAGGTTTCCCTAAAATAAAATTATAGTTTTCTTGAAAGAGGACTAAAAAGTTCGTGACTTGACCGCAAAGTTTTAGCCAGATAAGATAATTTTCTACTGAAATATAAGTGACTGAATATCCACTGTGTGTACAATAGGATCCTTGCATAAGACCTCGAGTCCTGTTATCTCTACTCCTTGGAACCTCACTAGGTTCCTAAATGTTCTAAAACGAAAACAATAACTTGTATGGTGCGGCCATATTGGTGCACCTTGGTGGTACACCAACATGGCGGCTTATTTGCAAGGTTTCGCAAAAGCCAACAGTTGCAAAGAATTACCAAGAATATTGACCAAAACGTCATTGATAAACATATATATTCACTGATATATTCACTAATAATGCACTTATGTGATTCTTTAAATTACGTGACTGGTGTTACGTGATTCAGTCACTTTACCATTTGAATGAAAACAATGAAATTTTGTGTGAAATTTTGTTCATTGTAGCCATAAAACATAACATAACAAAACCAAATGCAACTGCACAGAGTTCATAGTTTTGAAGTTAGCATTTTGATGACCTCACATGCAAACTATCTATACAAAACCTGGAACTTAATAATTTATTAATATCTGTATGAAACAATAATAATAACAGCAATTTTATTCATATCAACATTGATACATTAACGCTATGAAATAATTGCTGCGAGCCGATAGGCCAGCAGCAACACTAATCTTGGCTTTTGGGAACCCTGTGCGTTATATGCCATGAAAAATCTATCTCGATTTTCTATCTCCTGTGTCTCATTCTGTGAGCATTTCCGGAGCAAGCAGTCAGTATGATCAGTGTTATTTATCATCGATGTACGAGACGTGCTGTATGTACACAGCGAACGTGACAGTCAAGCGATTCATGAAATTTTCATGAAAATTTATTAGTAGTAAAATGTATTAAAAATACGGACTTTCAACTAGCGCAAATTAGCTATTATACTTAAGCGATTAAAGGATCTGTTTGAACAATTATGATATATGATTTTGAAATTTTCATGAAAATTTACATTAATATGGGAAAACATGTACTCTTTCAGTGCTTTACGTTTGAAAATCTTTGGTGAGTGAAAAAAAGCTCACCTAAGACAACTTAGGTGAGCGATTTTCCCCTTAGTATTAATGACCATTATTTGGCAAAAACGATGTTGTTCTTACACCATCTAAACTGAACAAGCTTTCCTTAAATTTTGATTGGAGATAAACAATAACGCGAGCAGCCAATAACAAAGGCCATATGATATCTCAAACAGATATAACAAAGACTATCATGCTTATTGTTTGACGTTCTTGACAAAGCTGCTTTAAGTGGGAAATTTTACAATTCTGAAACGATGAATTCCTAATGGAACAATTGCTTTTTATTGTTTGACGAGGCGAGTGATTTTTCATGGGCAGGTGAACCATTTATCGCTTTTCTCAGAATGATTTTGCGCGAGCGATGGCGAGCGATCGCTTCGCTCGCCATAAACGGCAAGCACTGCTCTTTTAATAAGTCCAAGAAAGCTTTGACTTATTAGAAATTATATTTATACTCAAGCGATTCATGATCTGTTAAATTAAGTATATTTTGGATCAAATTCAGCACAATAATAAATGAATCCACAAAACTTTTTCGGCCACTAGACCATACAGTTCAAGCTAAGGCATATAAGTTTAAATTACAGTTGCAAGCTTTGAATATTAAAGCAGTAATAATGCTAAGGTAGTATAATGGTCATTGCCTTATTTCAGATCCCTTAGCTTTTATCTCAGTGTCTCATATTATATTGTAACACATTCGCTTCAGCTCGCAGCACTTCGTTTTCTTTTAGAATCTTCTAGACATATTATAAACACGGAATATTCGGGTTGGTGCTTTGTGGGAGGGTCATAGATTTACGGCCAAGTCAAAGGGGAATTTTGTTCCTAATCACTAGGGATGGTCGAGTCTTTTCAAACTCCAACTTTGAAATTTCTTCCTGCTAATTTCTGACAAGTCCCGTAGATGTATCAAAGATATCACCATAATTATATTATGAAACGATATTTACATAATTGAGAAGCGATGAAAAAATTTATGATTTCAGAAGTATTGGAACCTGTTACCGTTGTAAGTCTGGTGCCGCGTTCTTAAAGGAAACCTCGACTATCCTTCAAAATTGATTTTCAAATATCGAGTTTTCTTTGACTTGTGTCTGCATCACCAGCTCACATTTCATAATGTTGTGTATATAGTTCACGCCAAGCGGATTCATTTTGATCATTGAATTTTCTGCTGACCCCCATCTGGCACGTCACATTTCAAGATGGCGGCCCGCAGGAAATTCAGTGATCAAAACAAATCGCTTGGCGTAAACTATATACAGATTATTATCAAATTTGAGCTGCTAATGTAGACACAACGTAAGGAAAACTCTTATTTGAGATTAATACTGTTGGACAGCCGAGGTTACCTTTAACAGCTGAGCTATGAAGCCACACTAGTTTGGAATAATTCAATGTATGGACCAATCACAATTCACCTGCTCCCAAAGGTTGTAGCTTCATAGTGCAATCAGTGAAAGTGCTACCACGATATCTCGGAAGTCACATGTTCTAATCCTGTTTAATTCTGACCTTTGTCTCTTTCGCAATTACTTGACCTGCGTACATTATTGATGAAAATTGTCTCATGACGTCATTTTTAAAAACCATTCTACAAAATTGCTCCACCGTTGAGTGGCATTGATAGATCCACTAAGAATTGAACTGCTTTCAAAAGCTGTGGCTTTATAGCTTAGTTGGTAAGAGTGCTGTACTGGTATCGTTGCGAATTCCTCTCTGATTCAGTTATTTAAGTTACTGACATTAAATGTGAAATTTGTGTGAGTTAGGGCGCTGTACATAATAATTGTAATATCACATAGTTGCTCTCTACACCTTCAAAATGTGAGTATATTTTAGCTTTACTCTCCTATTAATCACAGATGTTGTATTTTCTCTTATTTTTTCTGAAGTACTTCTATGTTCTTATAATCTAATAATTTTAAAGTGTCAAATAAAATACGAGTTCTATTGTTTCTAATTTGGTGGAAACATTCATGTAAAACTATTGACATCACAGAATATCTGTATCGAGTTGTTTATTGAAAAAGGTGCTATGGCTTTCACTATTACTGGTTTTAGTCATGGCTGCTTCAATGCACATGCTTGGTTTATCAAGAAAACAACGTTTTAAAATTTTTGTGGTTTAAAAGTGAATCTTGTTTAGTCTTTTTAGGTTTATAGTTGAAGACTTGTTTACTTTTTTGGTTTTATAGGTAAAGATTTGTTTTACCTTTTTGGGCTTACAGTTTAGGTGATCTTTGTTTACTTTTTTGGGTTTATAGGTGAAGATTAGTTTACCTTTTTGGGTTTATAGGTGAAGATGTGTTTTACCCTTTTGGTTTTACAGTATAGGTGAATCTTTGTTTACCTTTTTGGGTCAATATTTAAATATTTGTTTATTTAAATATTTGTTTACCTTTTTGGGTTTATATATTAAGGTTGGTTTACCTTTGTGGGTTTATAGGTGAAGATTGGTTTACGTTTTTGGTTTATAGGTGAAGGTTAATTTATCTTTTTGGGTTTATAGGTGAAGATGTGTTTACCTTTTTGGGTTTACAGTATAGGTGAATCTTTGTTTACCTTTTTGGGTTAATAGGTAAATATTTGTTTACCTTTGAAGATTTGTTTACCTTTTTGGGTTTATGTGTGAAGATTGGTTTACCATTTTGGGTTTATAGGTAAAGATTTGTTTTACCTTTTTGGGTTTACAGTATAGATGAATCTTTGTTTTCCTTATAAGTTTATAAGTAAATATTTGCTTACCATTTTTGGTTAAATGTGAAGCTTTGTTTACTTTTTGGAGGTTTCTAGGTGTAGATTTGCTTACTGTTTTTGCTTCATTAGCAAATGTGCCAAAATTTTTAATAGGGGTTACAAAACGAAAAACGTTCCTTTAATATGAACAGTACATTTAAGGCTTTTCCACAGATTTAGTCGGAATTCTACAAATAGTTTGTTTACGAGAATCTCGTTTTTCGAAAGTATTGCCATTATTCCTTGGCTTTTTTAAGCAGCTCACATTTGAATATTTTCAATGAATTTTTGATTTTTTTTCTTCACATTTTCAAAGTTTGAAGTTAACGTTTGCCGCCATCTTTAATGTGACGTATTTTGATTGCAGTGCCAGGCTTTCTTTTGAAAATGCAAATTAATTGGGGCCTGGCACTGCATACAAGACAACTTCGCTATTCAAAATGGCGGCGCGCGGAAATTCGAACTTTGGAAAGTAAAAATCGCTAATCAAATGCCAACTCTTTGTAAAGAGCCAAAGTAAGGAAAAGTAGCATTTCAGATTATTGTTGTTGGACAGCGGAAGACCCCTTAAACGAGTTTTCCACCCAGGTTTTATGAAATTTGTACAACACGGATGATTTTAAAATCTGCATGTATATAGAGCCGCACGTGTAATTACTCTTTCTCTTGTTGAGCCTTCTCATGTTTTAAACTCCAATTTTATTATCTTATGGTTTAGTCACTGCATGATTATGAATCAGGTTGTAGATAGGAACCTTGGCAAAGACTCACCAGGTTTTAATAAGATTTTTTGGAAGATATATAGATGGTCTTTTACGAAAAACGTTAACGAATAGGGCCATCCGGTTTATGATCTGTCATCCAACTCTTAAATTCTCCTGAGAAATTACGAAATCTTTGGTTACAGTTTATGACATTAAAAAACTGACTAACAGTGTCTATATCTTGATGATGATTCACATACCTTTGATACTCGTCTCAGGTCAAAGGCAACAAACCTAGGATTAATAAGAAACTTTCTCTTTTTTTCCTCAACATTCCTATCTGGAACATAAGCGCCTACAATCTGCTTTGATCTTTTGCTGTCACTTTACATTCCATCGATGTTCTTAGCTTTGAGACCGTACAAAACATGTTCTCCTCCTTAATTCTCTGTATAGGACATCCCCTCCTACGTTTTGCTTGCGGGCCTGTTTCTTAGCCACGCTACACGAATGGAAAGCTAGCGCTGACGAAACAGCTAACCTGTCAGGAAAAGTTTTCGTGTTTTCTTACACCGAAACACTAACCCTAACCCTAACCCAGAAATCGCTATCCCTTAGGGTTAACTTTGTTGTTTTCTCGACACCGAAATAGCTAACCCGTCAGGGGTAAAGGTTCTGTTGTTTTTTTACACCCAAACAGCAAACTCGTCAGGGGTAAGGTTTCATTCTTCCACCGAAAAAGTCGACCCGTCATTGATGAGTCCCGTGTCTTCTTTCACTGAAATGGCAAACCCGTAATGGATAAGTTTTGTGTTTACTTTAACCGAAACAGCAAGCCCGGCATGAGCAAGTAACTCGTCATAGCTAAGTTCTGGCGTCGGGAGTCAATTCTGACGTTTAATTAAACTGAAACATCAAACCCGTCAGGGGTTGGCTTTGGCGTTTTCTCCAACAGGAACAGCTATCTTGTCCGGGGTAAGTCCTGGCGTATTCTTACACCAAAAGCTGCAAACCAGATCATATGAAGGCTCTGTCGTATTACAACAACGTAACAGTTGTCCACGACTGCTAGTAACAAAGCTGGAAGTACTCTGTTAGTAGTAGATTTAGAGAGAAAATTTACCCGTTATCAACGCGTACTATTTTTGTGTTTACATATCTTTCAAGGAACTTTCCTCATCGGTTGAACTTCGTTATGAAGATTAATCGAATAAGGAAAAAATGTAATCATTATAACGTAATGAAAATAAGTCATCGCGATTCATGTTAAAAGAAAAATAATTGAGATAGATGAAAAGGATTGTAAAAATAAAATTAACATATATCGTGACTCGATTAGTAAACACTGATACCAACCGCACATGATAAATTATCCTTTTAGTTGCGTGGCCTTGGGCCTCTTTCGTCTTTATCTCAACAATAATTAAATATAGAATACAAAATCAACAACACGGCATGTCGTGATAATTCTCAAGTACACAAAAATGCGAAGCAAAACTTTGAAAATCTTATCAGAAGTAACCGATGGATAACACGTGCAGTTGTCAAATAAGATAATAATGTCTGAAAACCGCAGACGATAAAAACGAAACATAACAAACAGTGTTATCAGCTTCGGAAAGCCAGACGTGGTTTAGAATTGAAAATAAACGAACCGTTTGGTATTCTAGTCAGTATATCAGAAGTGAAGGGTATCTTGTGTGCGTGACTCGCCCGAGGGTGTACACGCTCTGTTTTGATCGTGGCTTGCTTTCTAGAATTTTCCATCGTTCGCATTATAAACTCGAATATTTAACTTCCATATAACGTCCAAATAACCTTGGCCAAAATACCCGATGGCTCTCGTTTGATCATAAGCGGAATAAACTTTTGTGTTATTTTGGTAAATTAAAAGAACTATAATTGACTTTAAGTTAAAAATATTCTTTTGTTTTATTTTTGGTAAGTTAAATTAATGTGTCGAGATAAAAATAACCCTGTTTATTTAGCTTTAAGATATTGAAGCAAGTAGCCTTTCTGTGTAAACTTAATATAATACTTATGTTATTTTGTTTCGGTATATATATTATGCATGCTATTGTTATTCTACAGGGTTACACTCTATTTTTTATAAGAACGTCGAATTTTTCGACTGAAGCTAAACGTTCTTAAATATTTTTGGGATATCAGCCTCAAATGTTCTTAAACATGTTCTTAAAATATCTTTACTGATTTTAG
>JANCMA020389478.1:0-11291 GCA_024336925.2 Zoanthus solanderi
GCTCTACTTCGTCATCGGTCCAAGAAAAGTATTCATTCTTGTCTGTGTTTTTCTTTTTACGGCCTGGTGTTGACATATTTGAGCTCAATTTAACTTATATTCCTTCATATAAACAATACGTTCAAATAGTTTGAGAAATTGGCGGGAAGGCTGGTGCTTAATTTACGATTCAATGCGCATGCTCAAAAGTGCACTGAAGCGATTTTGTCGCCTCTGATCGGATCCGTGTGGACGCGAAACTTTTTATCCGTTTTCACGTGTGGACGGAGAACTTTTGTTCCGGATTCAGTGTCAAAGTTGCGGATACAAATTTATCCGGCACAGTGTGGACAGGGCCTCAAATCTATATTTTTTGGTAGTTGCCTACCATACTAAGACTCTTGCATAATTACTATTGTTATAAGCCACGTGACTGGTTGGACATCGGGTGCATGGACATTCAATTTTGAGCTACAATGACATGCAACAAAAACGACATAAATATGTTTTCTTCAACAATTTCGTCATACAAGTGAATTTGTTTCTCGAGTTGCTCTTTTCTGAGCCATTACTTCGTTAAGTAGATAGGACAGTTCCGGCATTATTTTCAGTTGGTCTCACGTCGAATTATCAATTTTGCTTACATCTGATTGATTGACAAATTTGCGTATTCTGACCCACAGCAATAGCCGTTCCTACGCTTGGCGTATCCACGACTAAAAAGATAAAAGGGCCGTCAGATTGACGTTTTACTATAAGATCGAACACAGGGCCAGCTTTTATCGTGTGAATTAAGGACAAAAGAAATAATTATTTTTATGGTTGACTAATGCCCTATTGTTTTGTGGAACAGAGATTTGCAAACGGATGATTTTTGAATTTTACCGCCGTTTTCCTTTTGTTTTCGTTAGAATAAGGCTGTTAGCTGCTGTTCTCTATATAAAACATTTCCCTTATTTGGAGATGAATATACAAAAACAGCAGCTTCAATTTTATTTTGTATGAATAGGATTATGTTGTCTGGTTAAATATTAACCGACAAAATCAACAGCCCGTAGTAACGTTCTAGGAAAGCAACGTAAAATGTCGGGTTCTGATTCAGACGATCCCAGCTGGTCTCCTCCAAGCATGCTTGATTCAGCAGATAGTGTGGAAGTCAGTCAAATGACAGTAAAGGATCTAAAAAAGGCTGGAATCAAGGGAGATCTTGCTTCGGCACTTCTCGAGCGACAAAGCGAAGGCAAGTTAAAAAGCATGGTCGAATTTGTTGCTGCTACACTAGATTTCCGCCAAGACTTGAAATGTGAAATCGAGATTGAAGAAGGTAAAAAAGTCAGAGTTAAACAAAATCCAAAAGGTGAACTTGTTCTTGAAAAAGTCGAGCAACAAGAAATGGAGACTCAACCAAGACGCAAAGTTGCCAAACGCGATTTGATAGACGTAAATCACGCTAGCAAACAGAGACTGGAAGATCTTACAGGCGTCGGAAGAACGCTAGCTAAACGAATTTGTGACTACAGAACAAAACATGGGCCTTTTAAGACGGTGGAAGAGCTGCTACTGGTAAGAGGTATAACGCAAAACACTTTAGATAAATTCTCTCCGGAAATTCGCTTCGATGATAAATTTGAAGCAGTTTCATTAGCCAAAGAAATCCCAGCTCCCGGTTCACTAGGCAAATTTAATGGACGAGACGTTGTCCGTTTGGCTTCGTGGAATTTGCAGTGTTTCTCCGAAGCAAAAGCAAAAAATATTGGCGTCAAGGAAGTGGTTTGCAGAGCCATTCTACAAAACAGGTAACCTCCCAGAATGAGACTTGACTAATGAACTTCACAGAGTACTTAATATTTAACTCAATATCAGGACGTTGACAAAACCTTGTGACTAAATAACGATTAACGATATTAGCCGTGACCATTGAAACTGTTTTTATTCAGACGAGTTTAATCTTAAACGCAGAAAATCATGTTTTGTAAGGTTTAAGACTACTAGAAATGTTAATTTAAGATTAACAAAGATTATTTGGTTAAATCAAGAGCAATACACATATTTTTTTATAAGAAACTTCTTTAGCGCTTGAGTCTCAAAGTTATTTTAAATTTTACACGATATAGCCCTGAAAGTTTCTTAAGGGTTTCTTAATTAATTTCTTGAAAACTTCATCCGAGAAACAGACTAATTAACAAACTTTCACTCTCATCTTAGCTCTTTTTGGAAAGCATGGACGACGACCACATTATTGTAATTATCGTTCCCTTTTCTCAAGCATAGTGGTACAATTGCCATTTATGTAAGGCATGAAAGATACAAAATTCGCAACTTAACACATAAAATAATACTTGCAACTAGCTCCGCTCAAACTGTCAATCAAAATATCAATGTTACAGCGGAAAATTGCAAGGTTGTTATCAAAAGAACATCCGGTTCGACTGTAACAATTAAATTAAACATAAAAGTATGTCCGCAATAAACTGATTCCCACATGCATAGAGAACAACTTACGTCAACCGTAACTAGCTCTCCATTTCAAACCAGGAACGATTTTTTATAACGCGTTGTATGTGTTTTTAAATTTTTAGAATCAGCATTCTCGTTGTACAGGAAATTGGAGATAAAGATGCACTACAGCAAGTAAGAATTTAAAAATACATTTTATGTCGAATAAAATTAATCAATTTAACAAGATAAGAACATTTTTTGGTTTCCCAAAATAATTGAAACGAAAGGCATTAAATCATCTAGATTTTTCATTCACAACAACATTTATGTCAATGAACGAACTTTACTCGTAAAAATGTTTTGTAAATCCCACAAGTAACAGACTACTATATCAACTCCCAAAAAACTCCCAACTTTTTGGTGCGGCGATGCTTGTCGTACCTCTTACAGGTAAAACTGAATTTGTACCGCTTAGTGTGCCAGAGACGAAATGTTGACATTTGCATACAGTGTGGTACCTTTTGTGGCTTCCTTAGTATCATCGTGCAAGCAGAGACATAAATAACAACCATCCCCCAAAGGGGAGATGAATATTTAACAATTAGACCTCGAGGACGAATGGGCTACGAGTCAATAGACCATGAGGCCGTAGGCCGAATGGGCTATTCAAATTCGTTGTCCATGAAGCCGAGAAGTGTAATTGTTTTAGTCTAATCGGTTAAAAAAGGATGTACAAATTAAATTATCGATGAAATCCTCTGATATTATAGCAAAACGGGGCTCATTGCTATTTTGATGCGCCATCTTTTCTCCACTAGTAGGCTATCACAAATAGACCTCTAGTAGAGTAGCCAATCAGAATGCAGGATGAGTGTTAGACCGTTAGTAGGTTTATACTAAAAAACAATAACCATTGTTTCACAAAATTTTATGTAAATGAGAAAGTCCCTGCTATAACTCACTGCTACTCCTACGGAGTATCCGTGAGTCAAAATTCAAGTCATAATACTGTCACATATTTTTATACAACTTTACTGCTTTTCATGTGAAGTGGTTTCTCGATTGTCTACATGGCTGTCTAGTGACAGTTTACTAAGACTGTAGCAGCGTCTGCTGACCGGAAACAATTGTAGCTATTGTAAAGAAGGTTTTATTTGGGATTAGCTCTGTTAGTCCTTACTCTAGAACTGCCTGTAGTTCCTGTCGTTACAGTAGCTGGTTTTATTCAAGACTAACTCTGTTAGTCCCCACTTTAGACCTGACTGTAGTTTCTGTCGGTAGAGTAGCTGATTTCCAAAACTACAATTCCGAAGATCCACTACAGCCTTGGTCAGAGGAGGGACCGCGTGCAAGTTACTTCTCGCAAGGCTAGTAACAATGAGAGCGAAAATTAAACCGAGTTTTAACTTATTTAGTTGCAAACAAAGATACAAAAGGCAGTACAAAAGAGATACACTACATGAAGCTGTAAAATAACGTTGATTGACTATAGAAACCTAAACACACGCGTGAGTTGAAAGAAACCGAACTGAAATATGATCAAGCTTAGAACTTTACTTTGTGACACTATTATAAACCATTTTAAAATCCTTATTCATAATTATTTTCTACAGAACCGGCGGAAACTCAAACACCTCCGTTACCTTCAGGACCTAATCCCCGCCCTGTTACCCCACCACAGTCCACCCCCGTGGAGATGGCACAAACGTCCGATGTTACACCCCACACTGACATATATGATACCTTCACAGCGGACCACCACGCGGTGGGCCAAGCTACTGATATATATGGGACATACGGGCAACATCAGCATCTAGTGGTGGGTGGTGGTGCTACAGACATCTACGGTACTGTGCACCCCCAAGCGACTGGAGGAATGGGAATGAACATATATGGTACTTACGGAGCTCATTCCTATGGGAACTATGGAACACATGCTGGCTATGGCGATGGTATGTTTGGTTTGTAAGCTTTCTGAGGTCGCAGTTAAATGAAAAAAAAGGAAACCTTGCTCTTGGGGCAGTCCCCCTAAAAATCCCAAACTTCCAGAAAGTCCGGGGATCGAAGTGGAAAATCCCAAACTTCCACGAATTCCGGACCTCGAAGTGGAAAATCCCAAACTTCCACGAATTCCGGACCTCGAAGTGGAAAATCTAAAACTTCCAGGAATTCGAAGCGTCGAAGAGGAAAATCCCAAAGTACCAGGAATTCCCCTAAAACTAATTGACATTAAGTCGCACCTAAACATCATCCGAGGCTCCGCTGACAAACCGTAATTTTTAGCGCCAAATTGCAAACCCTATAAACATTTTGTTAAGCCTTTTGTGATATCTTTTAAAATTTTTTTTTTCGTCAATACTTTTAAAATTTAAATATCTACCGTGTTTTCTTCGATGTAAAGACAGAGTTAAATAAAATCTAGAATCAATCATTTCGTCCTATATAAAATCACAGCATGAATGAACATGGGTTACTGGGTGCACATAATATGATGAGCCTAAATTAAAATTTTGTTGGAGTCAAATTTCGTGAAGCTTCGCTTAAAATGACAGCGGCCGTGTTTCTATTGTGGTCCTCAGCTATTCTATGGGCAAATGTTCAGACGCTTAAACCTTTTCGGTCGTTTAAAACCGCAGGCCAAAGCCAAAGCATTTAAAAATGCTATAAAACAACGTACTGAACAGAGGAAGAACGTAAAAAACAAAATATCAAATCTGACCAACCCTATTTTTTCAAGGTTTCTAACCAGAAACACATACTCTATTTTGATTTGTCTTATCTATTTGTAAAACTCTTATAACATTGACCAATTTTGTTATTTTCCACCCAACACAAAATATATGGCATACTTTGAAGATCTGTTTGAAGATCAGTCCGTGTAGATATCGCAATCAATCAGTAAGTTACTTTAGCGTATTGGCATTTCATTTCTGATATCATTACAAATTGTCTCATTAGCATACAATTTAAAGTAGCGACTGAACAAAGATTTGAGTTAAAAATCTAAGAAGGTTAACCAAAAAACAAAGCGATGAACTTTGCGAGTTTGTAAAACGATATCTAAAATAAACACTTCCTACTCCAATTGTTCATCAGCGTCCGCAATCTACGGCAGGCATGTCCAGCGGCAAGCAGTTCCTTCCCCGGAGAATGGTGAGTCACGCAGTAACATATTTTCTTTAAGAAAATAACGGTAAACTCGATATGTCAACGAATACAATCCACGCTGTACTTTGCATTTCTTCTCCTTCTCCTGCTACTACTACTACTGGTAGCCTGCTCGGAGGCGGTTGGATGTTTTTTTTTTTAACGCGTAAACCTTACAGGTTTTAGTATTGCCGCCATCTTGGATTTCGTTGTTGAGCGGAATTGGGAGCGAGCGGAGATTCCGACCACGAAATCCAAGATGGCGGCAACGCTAAACCCTGTGAGATTTCCGCGCTGAAAAAACATCCAACCGCCTGCGAGCATTATTAAACTAAAAAGCTGATTTAAATACATGTTCAAAAAGTTTCAACGAGATAAATTATCAAAAATTCAGAAAAATTCACCAAGTTTCGGTTCTATGTACAAAACTGATAACTAGTGTGATAAAAAAAAACAAAAAAAAAACAAAACACTCGCGCAAAAATTACGACAGCTTGGCGAAATAGACTCGTTAGTTTAATGTTAATTTAGGTGTCCACAGCACCTGGAATAGCCTATAATCTACTTAGCTTTTCTAACATAAAAAGCTATAATGGGTCTGTAAATACCTAAAATACGCTGTCACACTTCACTTGCCTCTGCTTTTTTTTTGCTATTTTTAGTGGTGGAACGCGAAGCGTAGGAACGACTATTGCTGTGGCTCAGAATATGCAAATTTGTCACTCACTTAGTTGAAAACAAAATCGATAATTCAACGTAAGACCAACTGATATCGACTTCCCGAAATAATGCCGGAACTTCTATTTACTTAACGAAGTGATGGCAAATGCAGCAACAAGCAACTCGAGAAGCAAATTAACTTGTATGACGAAACTGCTGAAGAACAGTCACATGAAAAAAGTTTCTTTTTTAAGTTTAGAATCAAAATAAAATCTTATGACTTTTCACCCAACACAATCCGTTCAAAATAGTTCCAAGTCCTTTAAACTGTATCCAAAAATGTGTTTCTGTAAAAGAAAATTTAACTATTTGCAAAATAATTCAAGTTTAATGTATCCATTCACAGTTCCCTTTGATTCAAGTTTTAAATTGAGATTTGGTTTTAGTTGTGTATATAGCTATTCTTGTGCTGTATATTTTCAACTGTCTAATTAACGTTTTTAGAAGTTATTACTTGTCATTAGCATATATGCTTAGAAACTTAGACAGATAAAGAGCCCTGTTATTTGTTATAGAGACATTAAAAGGGACCTTAAGCAACGAGGACGGGAACGTGAACGACGACGGCTCCGAAAAATCACCTTTCTGGTTTACTCTTTCTGCGGGTTATTAGGTTTTTTTTCTTTGCTTTAAACTTTGTGAATAGAAAAACGATTAAATGTTTCTCCATGAAGCTAAATAAAATAATACTGAGAAAGTTTTTTCTATATTACGTCCTCGCAGTTCCGACAACTCTAAAAAGGGTCTTTTCACGTTGTAATTTTAGCGACAACTCCGTGCGGGTGCCGAGCTCGATGCATTCCAACGTGCATTTTTGTATTTACTATTGTTCTTTGCCGTCGGCTTCGGTGTTGCCGTCCTCGTTGCTTAAGTTTCCTAATTAAGTAATGAGGACGACAACGGTGAGGCAGAGGGCAAAGAACAATAGTAAATACAATAACTACACGTTGGAATGCAAAGGACTGAGCACCTGTATGGAGTTACTGCTAAAATTAGAACGTGAAAAGACCTTCTTTAGAGTTGTCGAGACTACGAGGAAGTAATAACAAAGATGTTATTAGTATTTGTTTAGCTTCGTGGAGAAACATTCCATCGTTTTCAGCTCACAAGATCCAAGGTGGAAAAAACAAAACCCTAATAACCGGCACAACGAGGTAAAGAGCGAACCAGAAATGTCATTTTTCTGAGCCGTTGTCGTTGGCGTTTCCGTCCTCGTAGCTTAAAAGTCTCTATTTCCACAGTAGTTTCCTTACACTTTGAGATACTAAGCTCATCAACTTATCTCATCTTGTTTTGCTCAATATCAGGTTAATGTTTTGGACCGACTGGGGTCGTGTTCCCAAAATAGAGCGTTCCTTCTTAAACGGAGACGGACGAACATCCATTGTATCTAGTGGTCTGGTATGGCCAAACGACGTCACGGTTGATTTGAAGAATAAGATGATATTTTGGGTAGAGGCCTACATAATAGATAAAATTGAGACAGCAGATTATAATGGCCACAGAAGAACAAAACTTGTGGAATACAGGAGACTGCACATGTTTAGTGTGACATATTATGAAAGGTCTGTTTACTGGAGTGATTGGTACACTCGGAACATTCAAGCTCTAAATACATCTAACAATTCTTCATCTGTATCAACTTTCGTTGTGCCGGGGAAGAAATTAATGGGAGTAACAATGCTTGAAAAGACTTCACAGCCAAACGGTAAGATTTTATTTGATGAAATGCTACATTTGTTAAACATTTCAAAGGTTTTCATCGTAGAAAAAACAAAGGACACTGACGTTTTGGTCGTTAGTCCTTCATAGAGGTAAAAAGGTGAAACTTCTAAGTTTTAGTAGAAATCTACTCACTATCTATCGCAAATACTGAAATCTGATTGGTTACCGTACTCGCTATCTATCAGGTGATAGAAGCGTCTGCGGGATGAAAACAAACAATTCAATATGGCGGCCCTTTCCCGCTTTTCAGAAGACGTTTCAGAAGAGGAATCAAACGCTCTTATTCAAAAAACATTCCAGAGAAAACTAAAATAGCAAGAAAATATGTTCTAAAAAATCTCAAAGGTAAGAAAAAAAAAGAATTTGAAGTATCAGTTTGACAGTTTCACTCGACGATTAGTCGCTGGTGTATCATCAGCATTGGTTGTTTGAATAAATTCAATAATTGTTTATCAACAAAAGTATTGTTGTTCTTTTGTTTCTTCTTCACAGATTTCTACTAAAACAATTAGAATACTCGCTCTCAATTTCTATTGCCAATTGATAGAAATTTCGACCTTGTATTCTAATTGTTAAATAGAAGAAGTATATTTACGAAACGTTGTGTAAAGTAACCAATAAAAAGTGCGTGAGAAAAAAAAACAAAAACGAAAAGACGGAAAATGCAAAAAAGAAAATTTGAGGCAGTGAAAATATAGACTCAGACGAAAAATTAAGAAAGATAAAGAATAATGGTGGAAAAATAAAACGCAAAACGTTTTGTGGTGCCAAGGGCGTAAGAAATTGGAATATGTTTCTTAATAACATAAGTTATTCAAACTAGCAACAGCTACTAGCTTGATGCGACTTGTTTATAGATTTTTAAAAGTGCAGCTTATATGAGTAAGCAAAACATAATGTTTTGTTTACTCACAAAAGCTGCACTTTTAATAATGCAAAACGCAAAAACATTCTTTACAATCCTGTGGATATGTTTGAAAGTTAAACTAATCAATCGCGGCGTAAAAGCTAAATCTTTTTCCGATCCGGAGTTAAGCCTTATTTCTATTTTCTGTGGTATAAAGCGACAAGAATATTTTGCTCTCCTTGCAATGGACGGGACAGCAGGAAGTGGTACTCATTTACCGTCCTCCGAACTATGGAAAGAAGAGTTGCCTTTGGGCGAAAGAATGTCACACAAAGATTCCAATTTCGGCAAAGCCGGGGATTAAATCACTCGGCTTGTAAAACTATAATGCTACACTCAGCCTATTTAAAAAAAAAAATTTGGATACTCCTAAGTTACGAGCAAAATGGTGCACGCAATACACAAAACATGTTTGCGCGATTACCTTTCTGGGATAGAAAACGTGACAAGAGTCGAGCGAACAGGCTTGGTTTATAAGCCATAGAGATAACCCGGTGGCTTTTGGTGTTATAAAATATTAAGGATTTATTTTTTCTTGGATTTTAATCAATATTGATTATGCAATCCAATCTATTCAGCTAGATTTTGTACAAAACCTTCCTCGCTACTATTACATTTGTTACATAGATTTGAGTGTTTTACCGAAAAATAAACAAATAAACAACTCGTCAGTTTCATACGAAACTACATCCGGGATACAAGTGAGATATTTTCCATATCTTCACTAGTAAAGATATCGCTGACGCCATTCCTTTGTTTTTCCTTTGTTTTTCGAGTAGTTTTTTTTAGAAGAACTTTAAAGAAGATAAAAAGTCAGGCTGGAGGCAAACTTGGGATGAGGTGCGGGTTAAAGTAGCCAATCTTGAAGAGTAGGAGCGCCCTGTGGAGGCCCTAATTAAGTCACACGCTATGTGCCAGGGGCCGAGGGAATGAGGAGAATAAGTGATAAGTGATTAGATTGCGGTTTACGGAAGAAATTTTACAAGATAATAGAATTTGCCAAGATGACTTTCGATTATATAACTTCATAGTCGCCAATGTTAAATTGCATTTGCTAGTCGAAGTTCAACTAATTTGACACGCTCCCACTCTCAACTTGTTTTTTGGAACATCAGTGTTATCCTGTATTTATTCGAATGAGCGATCTCTCTCAATTTAGCGTCCTCCCCCCGAAAATGTACTAGAATCGCTGTGAAATTGCGTTTTTGTGACATTTGTTGCTACACACGTAACCCATGTGAGTAGTAAAAGTCGGGATGAATCATTTATAGGATATTTGCTTCGCAAATCTTAGTTGAAGATGCAGCACCACAATGCTCACTGATAGACATCAGTGATAACGAAATTGAATTCGAATAAGAGATCAAAGTGAACGCTAAGGCGATAGAACAAGAATGTGGTTAGTCGCTGTTGTTTTGTTAGATTATGATAGCGTATATTAGACAGTGTTTGTTAGACTGAATTACGCTAATACTAGAATTAAGATTTTATTCGATATGTTTCCGCTTAGAACTGGTTTTGAAACAAGTTAATGGACAGCATCGTCATATTGTACTTTGTTGCGTAATATAAAATACCAATAAATTTGCTTAAGATTCAAATATCTTTGCGACTAAAATGGTGACCATTTAATAAGCGCCTCTCTCGGCTCACTGAGCGCTTATTCGAATAAATACGTTAAAATAATTGAAAACCTAAAGTGCAAGATGAGACTTAAACTCAGTTCTGATCCATGAGATCTAGAATTTGAATAATTTGACATTTAGAACGCGCCTCTTTAGTCAATGATAACCTTAGTTTGACATATTCTATTACCTTTGGTGTCAAAGGAACCAAGCCATGTGGAAACAACAATGGAGGTTGCAGTCATCTCTGCCTACCAAAGCCAGGTGGATATCAGTGCGCATGTGCAACCGGAATAGCTTTGCATGACGACAATAAGACGTGTAAAGCGGGTATGTAACTGTTAAAATGAGATAGCAAACGTACATCCCCGTGACCACAACCATCCCTTATTTGGGCAAGAGTATTCACAGGCACCCCAAGGATGCTATTTACGATCGCCATTATGTACGTAGTGTTAGCTTATCCAAGGAGCACATACTTTCTTAGAACCTGTAGGTATAGGCGAAAATTTACTTAAAAGTTTTCCTCATTAGCATACATGCCCAGTTTCTAATAGGATTAAGCTAAATCCTTTAAGAGCCATGTGGCCCATGTAGCTGGCGCTTATCTCCGATTTCTGTAGTGTTAAGCGGATGAGAGTCTTTGACTTCCCCTGGACGGGACACTAATCGATCGCAGGTTAGCTCCCAGCAGACGCTGGTACTCATTTACCTACCCCGGAAGGATGGAAAGCTGAGTTGGCTTAGGC
>JANCMA020389584.1:0-11291 GCA_024336925.2 Zoanthus solanderi
CACAACATGAAAGAAGCCATAATTGCTTACCATCGCTTCCTTGTCGCTGGAGTCAGGATCGTCAGTCACGGACATAGGGGCAGCGAAGACTGATGGAATCTAGAGCTGGCATCTTCAGATGTAGTCTATGCAAAAGCCATGCATCTCGACATCATTGGGCGACCGTGGACGGATATGGAAAGACAAAAATTAGGGATATTTAGGGAAAATAGCCCAAAATCGGTGGAAAATTAGGGATTTTAAGGAAATTATAAAAAAATTAGGAATTCTAGGAATTTTAGGGCCGTAAGAATGCCTGGAATTTTATCCAATATAATTCTGTGAAAAAATAAATTATCAAAAATAAAGATAACTATCCGTTTACCTGAAAACTACTAAAAGTGATAGCATCGGGAGTTTTTTTATTCGAAAAACAACAAAATAACTTGCATTTACTAAAACACAACATTCATCTGTCTGGACACTACCATCTAATGTATAAACTTTTTTGAAAGCTCAAAAAGTATCAAGGAAGAAATGGAAGATAAGTAGAAAAAGAGGAAAGTAGAAAAGATAACAACAAAGATAATGTTTTGTAACATTATATTTCTTTGTTATAACTCCGTATTTCTAAAAAATGATTAAGCCCAAGTTTCGCTTTGGAATCGCCTTGTTCTATCCAACTCCTTAAAAAACCTTTCTGCTTCGTCTTCGTTCATTTTCCCCTCTGTCATGAAAATCTTCTTGAGTGCATCAGTGACGTCGATCGGCATGTTCTTTGAGTTACTATTGGTAAAAGAAATATAAACGTCAGATTCGATCCGACATTCTCAGTAAACGTAATGCAAGAAACGTTTTCTTGAAAGAACCCTTTGTCACTCACTATGACTTGACAGCGAACATATTCATTTAAGACAGTACAAATGATATATTATTCGTTGGAGTATTTTTTTAACAAAAGAAAACTTATTAGTACATGTATTCTAAGAATCAATTTGAGCTTTTTAAAACACACAAGTGCAAATTAATTTCATATTGAACGAGTAAAAGGTTCGATTGCATGTTAATCATATACTGAAAAAATTATAAAAAAATGGCGGTGAAAAAGCAAAACTTGACAGTGACAACGTGACAATTCATGCATGCTCTGTCAATTCATGCCTCCATCGTTGTCATAGAAACCTCTGTATTTTGATTGGCTTATTAGCTTGTGACACTCCATGAGTGCACGGGCAATCCATGCCTTTATCGTTGTCATAGAAACTTCTACATTTTGATTGGCTTCTAAGCTTTGAAATTGTAATTGCACGAAATTACAAATTTCTGCACGAAATTACAAAGTAATTGCACTGCTCTTGACCAATCAGAACCAAGTAATTTTTTCATGTATATGATTAAGCATGTAATTGTCTAATTAGAAATTTTGTAATTCATTTTTAGTTTTAAACTGTTATTTGTAACATGTTTTTAACTCAGGACCTCTCTGAAAATCATTCAGGTGAGAGAGTATCCTGATAAAATATTGTTATAAAATGTTTTGACTGTGTGGCATTGTCTATCACAACAGCAACGATTTCTTTACAAACGGCGGGTCACACTAAAGATTTTGAGAAATTTTTACTACAGCAGTTTCTGCTGACGCATACACGATGGAATACTTTCCCAATGCCACAACTGTCAAAATCGTCGACTCATATGCCGATAACTTCATTGAACTGACTTTCAAAATCTAATCTTGGATTACACTCTTTAAATTTGCAGTAACCATGACATGTGAATTAGCTGGAAGACAATGTTCTTACCAAAATCAGAATGAAACATACCACTAAACCTTTGTCAGTATATAGCTGACGTAAATTTTCTAGTTGTTCGGTCTTCAAAATAAAACTTATGACAGTCTCTTTAAAGTTAGATTGCAATTTTGACGACAAGTACAGTATCAAAACTCTCGCCTTGTTGGTTTTCCAGAATGGAAATTCTCGACCAATCAACATTTTACGGTCAGATTCTTACTGTAAATTTAAAGAATAATATGGTCTTTGGCTTTAAACGCTCCCTTCTCACCAGTCCCTCATCTTTTTTTTATTTTCATTCAACTGAAATACTGCATTCACACAGGACTGTTACTTCTTGTCTTGCCATCGACAGGTTTAGTATTGTTGTAACGGCTGTCGACAGTGCGTGTATTATTTAGAGCTAAATTGCAGTTTATACTGGTATTCCAAGTGTATCATTTTAAGTCAGTCGAGAGGCATTTGGTCCAAGGGATCTAAGTGGTAAAGTTCTTCCTGTTCTCTAATACTGACAGGAGGATCAAATACTCCCAATGTTTGCCGCATAAGATGGGCCACGCCCTCTGTGGGAAACAAGTTGTTGAGGTCAAAACGTTCGTCTTCAGAAATATCTAAACCCAATGCTCTAAGCGCAATTACATCTGCATCTCCTGTATGCACTTCGGGCTGTTCTGCTACATAGTGCCAGAGTTTAACTGCACCAGTTATCCCTCGAAGAATTCTGCCTCTTAGACTTGGGTTGGGATCAAGTAAAGAGCTGGTGTACATCAACCACATTCCATGATCAAGGAATCTCTTCATTTCTGCTTCTGAACAAGAGCCGGTTTCCTGAAATCTTTTCAAAGCTTCAACAGCAGGCATCATAGTTTCTTCGACAATGTCTACCTCATGTTTTCCAGATGCTAAATCTAGAACCTCTTGAAAAATCTCACGAGTTTTAGCAGTGAAATCAAAGTAAGGTGGGTGGTTTTCGTAATCTTGCTCAGTTGAGGAAGATTTTTGTGAGCTTGTCCCGCTGTCTTCGGTGAACACTGTTACGAGGAAAACAAACCAATGACATTTTATCATAGGTTTCCTGTCTGTTGGTTGAGTTTATGTTTTTGGGCACTGGTAGTAGAGCAGATGGGGTAGGTGGTAGTAGAGCAGATGGGGTAGGTGGTAGTATAGGTGATGGGGTAGGTGGTAGTATAGGTGATGGGGTAGGTGGTAGTATAGGTGATGGGGTAGGTGGTATAAGAGGAGATGGAGTTGGTGGTAGTAGAGAGATGGGGTTGGTGGTAGTAGAGAGATGGGGTAGGTGGTAGTAAAGAGATGGGGTAGCCGTATTAGAGAGATGGGGTAGGTGGTAGTAAAGAGATGGGATAGGTGGTAGTAGAGAATTTACCTGTTTCACCCATGCATCTGGGACTCTCAGGATTACATTTTGGCTCCTCCCCTAAAGATCTTTTGATGTGTTCCATTTGGAACTGAGTTGGGTCTCTCATAATATCTTTAATTTTTCTTTCCAAAGCTCTGATGATCTCAGGATGTTCCACAGCAGCATCTGCCAGAAGGTTCAGGGTTGGCATGAAAAAATGTGGAAGGCTTCTTGTAACCAAAGCATGATGTAGTTTGTCCAACAGAATCATAACACAACCTCCTCGATTGTTTTCAGTCCAGAAATCTGATCCAGTCTCTTCACAAGTCCATAATAAGATGGTTTTCAAGTGGAATGTGACTAGGACCTTAAAAAAATATGAAATGACTATTTTTGTCAAAAAATTAACAAATAGTGTCACAAGAAATAAATAATTACAAATATTTCAGTTACAGTCATAGCCATGATCCATCATCAGTATCACTACTATCACAACCATCATCCATCATTATCTATCATCATTATCCATCATCATCATAGCCACCATCATCCACCTACATCATCTACCATTATCATAACCACTATTGTCATAGATATCATCCGTCATCATCATTATCACCAGTACTATCACAGCCATCATCCATCATTATCTACCATCATTATCCATCATCATCATAGCCGCCATCATCCACCTACATCATCTACCATTATCATAACCATTACTATCAGACATCATCCATCACCATCCACTTATGTCATCATCACCACCACTCTCACAGCCATCATCCACTATCAACCACCATTATCCATAATAATCCACTATCATTACCATCATCCATCTTCATTTCCATCATCTGTAATCATCATCAAGAGTTTTTTTTTCTTATGGGTTTTCTAAAACTCATGTAGCCACATTTCATTCTAAGATCATCTGGTCTTTCTAGTCAGTTGAAAAAAAAAAGGGGTAAAAACTTAACTTTGCAATTTGTCACGGAATAAGATTAGGGACTCAGAATTGCTATTTCCAGCATTCTGAAGGGTTTCAAGAGTTAACTTTCAGTCTCAAAACATTTATTTATTTATCAAACAATGTGAAAGACTTTTTACAACACATTTATTTCTGTTTAGCTGGTTTTATTTACAAGTGGCCTTTTTATAGCACTATTTTAAGACCCTACTGTTTACTATATATCTGTGCTTTTCCAAAATTTAAAAAAAAATGCTCGGTGTGTGAGATTTACACAGTGAAAGCAAATAAGTGAGTCCCATGCTCAATGTGTGAGAGTTGAGAGGTCTGATGTCACTTTTTATATTGGTTAGCTGGTTAGGGGCATTCCATTTAACATCCACAACTCCCTGACAGGAGGATTAGATTTTCTGAAGGGCAATGGTTACTCCAGCAATTTCTCAGAGGGTACTATGTTCTATTCTTTTTCTGAAGGGTAGGAGGGGAAATGTCTAAAATTTCTGTTTATTTCCTATTTTCCTCTGCAAAATTTGCTTTATCCATAGGGAAGTCTTAAGGGAAGAACAAAACATTTGTGTCATCCACAGCTATTTTTCTGAGATATTTTTGAAAATTACTGAATTTCTCAATAAAACACTTCATCCATATACATTTTTGAAGACCCCTGAGAAAAGAGTTTTCTTAGGGTTCTAAGTGAAAAGCTACCTCACCCACAGGGCGAGGCCTGGGTGTAGATATTAAATGGAACAGCCCCAACAACTTTTGGTTAATCAGAACTATGTCTGTGTTATCTGTTGGGCACTTGTAAAGATTGATTTAAAAGCTAGAGAAATTTGGAAGCCAAAAAAGTTTACCTTTTGTTCGGTCTTGAGATATGCTTTGTAATAAAGTTTCAGACATCTGTAACAATCTTTCTGCAGCTTGCTCATCTTTTGGCTCAATAAGTACTCGGCATTAGAAAATGACAACCGGAAGGCAATGTCAGGGTTAACGTCTGGACTCTTAGGCGTTTTTACTACCACGTGAAATCCCTCTTTTATGATCTGCTTGACCGTTTCTTTATTCGGCCAAAACCGTCTGCGATTTTCCCACTCCATCGCAATAGTTGGCCAACCAGAACACTGAAACGAAGGAACAACATCAACTCCTGAAACCCGGTCGTGTTGAAGTGCTCTCTCTTCGTATGAATCCACGCATTGTTTGTATGTTTCTTCATCCATACCAAGTAAGGACTTGCAGAGAGTTTTGATGGATGAATTCACGTTATCGTCTGAGACCGTATTACTTACGGGTTTTCTAAAACTCTTGGTTTTATTTTCGATCTGAGATTGAGATACTGAAAGACTTTCATTTTCGTCAACTTGTGCTCTGATTGTTTTTTCTTGGTGTTGATGCCGTTCTATTTGGGCTGCGTTTTTTGAACTTTGAAGAAAACTTTCTTCGGTCTTTAGCGTACGTTTTTTACTCGGCACTTGGCTTGCATGTTCAGACATAGATGCGCAACTCTCCACTGCCACTGGTAATGCACTTTCATTCACATTGTTATCCGCCTCCAATTTACTGAAACTTTCATCTATATTTTGTTTTTCCTTCCTTTTTTCCTCCTCTGTTTCTTTCCATTCTTGCTCTGCTTCTGCTCCAACGGCCAGCATTTTCTCTGAGGTCATCATAGTTTGCATAAATTTAAGAGACGAGTCCATTGCTGGCTGTTCTTTAAGTTTGTTGAGCTCTTCATTAGCAAATCTCAAAAAGTAATCAAGTTTGTATCTCTCTTTTTCACCGTACTCAATGCCTTGCAATCTGCACAATTCCATGGCAAAGAACTCAAAAAGCCATCTATTTCTTTCATCGATATTAAGTCCACTAGAATCCGTTAGTTGTTGTTCACAGTTTGGGAAAGACTGTGCAAAATCTAAAGTTACCGCTGGTCCCGTCTGACAACTATTTGAAAGTTTCATCGCCATTTTACTGGTATCCATATGAACTGACATAACTTTCATCACTAAGGGCAGCGCTTGCAGAAGAATACTTACTCCTCCAAACACGGAAGGATGGAACTCTGTTAATGCGGATGTTGCAACGTAATTAGTGTCTTGATAAAGACAGTCTTTAAGAACTGGGTGTCCACAACCATTGATGTAAACAAAGCCAGGGCACCCGGGAATGTCATTCAAGCGGTCTGGACTTAGTCGCATTTCATCTCTGCTTGGAAAAAACATGAAATCAAAGTCTCCAATATCGTGAGGTGTATAGCATCTTAGTCTTTCGGCGGTACTTCCAAAGGTGAACTTCGGAAGATTAAGCAATGAAGATAACGAGTCCATGAAAGTTGGAACGAACGTTTCGGCATATTCATTCCATGATCTTCCATCTTCGTCTTCTGTTGACATTTTTTTGAAGAATTCGTTTATTTCTTCGTTTGATAGCGCAAATAACTTCTTTTCTTTGGCCATATCAAGCTTTCGGAAATGTTTCACAAGCTATATCGACCAACTGTGTTATACCTAAATGTTGCAAGTTTTAAGACTGAAAATCTTTCGCTTTCGTTTTCGACTTTACACTGACGGTGACGTCATTTAAAAAGTGACACTGATCCCACAAAAAACAAATGACATTGATCATGATATTTCAGTCAATTCAAGATCAACAAAACCACGGCAATATATCATCTGAAATAATTGCCAAAAAAAGACTGGTATATGCCAAATGTCTACTTCTTGTTTCATCTGCAAAACGCTTTTTAAAATATATTAAATGGCTAGAGAGACTTCTTGCGTGAGGTTTGTGTCACACTCAATGGGAGATCATCGGGGGAAACCCCACATCTTTTGATGCCAAAATTTTTTCAGATCAAAACAACACTTGTTAGGCTATTTACCTACTAAAGTGGTTTACATTTGTTAAGTTATTTCGTTTTGTTTTTATTGAGAGACTGAGAAACTTTTAACAGTTACTATTTTCACAATTTGTTATCAAAACGTCAAATGAGATTGCAATTGTTTTGCTATACTTTTGAGACGAACGTCTCATCGGGTTGAGGGCGAATTTCATACCGTATAAAATCCCCTCTAAATCCTGATGTATTAGCCGAGAATTTGACCCTAAATTTTTGATTCATAGTTTGGGGGTAGGCTTATACAGAGGTTAATACCTAAAACCCACTTTTTTTGGCATTGATAACAGGGGTTTGTTAATATTTGATGATTATCAGAGGCGCACCCAAGTGTTGCGTGTTTTCTACCCAAACTTGTTCGAACGACTGGTAAATAAGTGAAATTCAGTACAAAATAAAATCTTTCGTCTTCCTAAACATTGGCGCTGTTAAGGCTTAAACTTTCTTAAAAAAGATTGTTAACAGAAAGCTTATATGCCTAAAGCAACTTGGTTATAAAAGCTGACCCTTAGATTAAGAAATAAAAAAACACACACAGCGGTGATGAACATGACAAAATAACGGATGCGTAAATGAAAAAAAAAAACTTATAAAAACTTGACGTTTCGTATATGCTTCAACATATGTACATCTTATGATCTAAGTAGTTTGGAGACCTTAATTTTTTAAACTTCCGATAAGCTCCTAATTATAAGTTGAGGAAACATTTGCAGTTCACAGTGGATAACCACAAGTACTAAGCCTTCTTTTATAGAGCTTAAAGACACGTCAGACAAACTAGAGATAATCATAGATCAATGAAGTGCGTTCGATTTTTAATAGCTCATAAGAAGCTAAGAACAAACATTTTCAACTGAAGTACAGAAACTTTAATTCTGCTATTTGCAAAAGAATTTTCACGATTTGAAAAAGGAAAATTGCTTACGACAGACTAAAATTAGCGGTCTGATTGCAACTCAGCGACTGTTCCTATAACTATATAAAGATACTGTAGCTGGGGTTGCCTTTGTATCAACAAGCTCCTCAGTAAAATTTTCTGTTGTGATAAATAGCTGTTCAATTGAATTCGCTGGGAGTCCAAGCAAAGACCAACATAAAAATTCGTCACCGAGTCCAGTAAAATTTTCTGTTGAGATATATAACTATAAGCTCTTCAACTGATTTCGCTGGCAGTCGACGCAAAGACCGTGATCAAAATTCGTCAGCGAGTCCAATAAAATTTTCTGTTGACTGTTGTGATAAATAGCTGTTCAACTGAATTCGCTGGGTACAAGGAAAGAAATCTTGATCAAAATTTCACCATCGAGTGCAGTACATTTTGCTGTAAAGCCGACCTACATTTAGTCGAGGCATCTGCATGTGATAAACGCAATACTTAGGCTGACAAAACAATGTTTGCGGCCTCTAGCTGAGAAATACAAATGTGAAGTCACATATAATATTCATGAAAAACCGATTTGCGGACTGCTATTACAGTTGTTACTATTATTTCTATTTTTATAGTATTATTAACTTAGTTAATAAAACTATTGTAATCATAAGAGATAAGTGTCAAGGTGATCATTTAATCATACCAGGTTCAAAGACTTGACAAAGAATATAAAACTTATTTACATTCATGAGAAAGTATGTACTTTTCATTATAAAGAAAAACTATTGTCTAACTTAATTATAATACTCCATAGAAAAAGAGATTGAAAGTGCTACCTTAATGCATATTAATAAAGTGTATTAATGTAAGACAGTCACTTAAACTGAGATGAGCAGATTTGGTTTTTCTACTCAAATTACTTAAAGCAGCTACAATGAATACTATTCTTTCTAGCACTGGTTTCAAGGTTAATAGAGGAGTCACTCCAGACAATGCCCCTCATAAAAATGCACAATTTCTTTGTCTGATATCATGCCAGTCCACAAAGGAGGAACAAAAAATATAACATCATCAGATCAGGTGCTATACCTATATGCATGCAGTTTGCAGTGTATAATGATGCTTGTAGTTACAAGTTAAAACTGCATAGCAGGCTGAATGATGCAATAATTTACAAAAATATATAACTATTTACAAGTTCTATATGATGAAAACCGATGGTTTTTTTCATGAAGGGAAAAAGTACTTACATGAACATATTTTGTCAACAGACTAAAGTATAAAAGCATATGATGGAATCTTAAGATTGTTTGTGGAAAGGAGGGGTCAGTAAGAGAAGCTTGTGAATGGGGTACTTGGGAAGCAAGGGGTCTTTCCCTGTTAACATAGAAATCCATTAAGGGTCAATAAATTGGAGGAGTCAGCTGTGCGATCTGCAGAGACATGGTGGATTTAGTGGGTATGGTAAAAAAAGAAACAAAGGATATGTTACGATAGTGGTCAGCGGCATACCGCATAGCGCAGGGGACTGAAACTAGAACTAATATGGCGGACTAGAATGTGAACAGCTTAATTTCACAGATATGTAGATCTACATCGTTACAGGATAGTTGTGAAAAGAAAAGGACTGAGACTCGAGCAGCTGAACTTACAGCTTGTGTAGCAAGCATTTCCCTTCATTTTGGCAAGATTTTCTATTCTGGCCACGCATGAATGGACAAGAGAAACAGTAACAATCATTGCTGTGATATGATGTTTTCCTTTATAAAAGAAAACTGTGAACTGTACTCTGGTGAATTCAACAACAGTCATGTAGCAAAATAGGACAAAACTTTAATTTTAAGTTGGCAGATTATAGACTTAATTCACAATGATTAAATATTTTATTTAGTAACTTGCAGTTGACCAAAACAAAATGTTTTGGTTAGTTTATTACTATTAGTTAACAAATGTAATGAATCATATAATCGTCCTTGATAATCATGGTGGATCTAGTTGTAAACAGTTGTTGTGGCAACAGAGTACGGAGGTGGTGGCTGATTGCAATGAGCCTGTGTTGGGTACGTAGAATAATGGACTATATTATTATGCTGTCCCATGTTAATCTGTGTTGATGGAAAAGTAGTAATAGTCCTCTGAACAGCTGGATATGTACATGTTGTTGTCTGTATTGTAGGCACAGTGGCAACATTAGCAACAACTGCATGCCGAGGCCGGTACCGATATCGATAGTACCACCAGATTAAGAATGCAATCAGGAAAAACATGGCCAATACAAACCTGCAGACAAATTTAAAGTTTGTTAGCTCTGGTGAAGAAAAAACTGTAAAGCTACCTAAGGTTGTCATATATGGTATAGTGAGAATGAGACTTGGCAGTGTCAATGCAATCTCAAGTCTGAAATGAACTTAAATTGAAACCAAAAGCAAAGCACTTCAAAGCAATTTCTTTAAAATTACCTAGCGAAATAAAATTACAATCATTAATTTCTGTAAGAAGTGTTCATGTTTCTCAGACACACTTAAGATCCAGCTGCCCTGAAAAAGTCAGAAATGAAGACTTGCAGGTAACACTTTTCAATGTAAAAGCAATCCCAACTTAAGTAAAAAAAGACAAAGGAGACATTTATAATCCTGAGACATTAATGAGGAAGCAAAATAACCCACTGGCAGTATAGGTTTGTTTATCATTAGCTCCATCAAGGAAAAGGAAGGAGAAATATATACACAAACCAACAAATATTAGGCCACTTGAAAACAATCCCAGCTTATCAGAATTTTTTTTTCCATCTCTCATGTTCACTCAGGTTAACAAACTCAAAGCGATCACACAGGAACAAAGTGGAGATTTCTAAGAGAGTTCTTGATTGGTTAAGCAACACACAATTGTTTTAACACAATACAATGAGCTCACAAGTAATAAAGGGACTTGAGTGTCACTATATGCCGCCAACTGAATTGTTTGTCACTCCAAATGTCATAAATGGATGCTGTATCACAATGATATAAAACTTTAAAAAAACTAATGTTTGTCACTGTTTACTGTGTTGCAACTGGGAACAAAATTTCTCAACTTTGTCGTCATATATTTCTTTTATTTAGGAAAAAAAGTCAATGTGCTGGCAAAAATTAGTGTGCGCAAGATGATACAAACCGGGTTATTTTCCTAATAGGCCTTATAGCATGCACTGATATAAAGAGCAATAAATACCACTGATGCCTGGTTAGCCTTAATTGGCAAGGTGCCAATCTACCCTAAGGGAGGCTCAGGTTTTGATGGCTAGCCAGTCACTTGACACAATTGAGGGCCTTACAGAATTATTGAGGAGAGGGTGAGCTGCATTGGCCTCAGCATCTTAACCCTTTCAACCCGAGGCAATTTATCACCATCTCAATTCTCCTTACATTACTCAAATAAAATGACGCATTTGG
>JANCMA020389687.1:0-11291 GCA_024336925.2 Zoanthus solanderi
TTTCACGCCAAGATCTGAGCCGTCGAGCGATTAAACATTAGCCTCTGGCTAGGAAGAATGGGCAAACACTTCCTTCGCAATTGACGTAAAATAAAGTATTTATTTTTATTTATTTTTGATTTTTGATTTTTAACATTTTTTCTCATTCCCATAACCATTAGCCCGAGCAAATTTCTAATTTAAGTGCATAAATATTAATGTAAACCAAATGGTTGAATAAATGTTGTTGTTGTTGTTGTTGTTGTTCCCAGTGACCAAATCCCAGTCCCAGTGGCTTGAACCCCATTTTCTCAGGGCAAAACCTGCCAATCCCATTTCCCATTTTATCCCTTCAGGGCTCTCTTTATGATAGATGTAAGTTGGTTCTTTTAATTCTCCAAACAGACAATCAAGAGACTGGGCCTACAGTTTAACGTACTTATTCAAGAAGGCGCGAACGTCTAACCATCTGCTGATGTTTGAGCAAAGGCAGCAAATTCTCAATTATTTTAAGAGCCTGAGTGTTAGTCCGGCTGAGAATCAAACCCGAGCCTCCCCACAGTAGAATGAAGCCTTACAGCTAGGTTTACCAGACGACGGCAAAATATAACAAAGAAAAAACAAACGACGTTAAAGTTTTTTAGTTTTTTAGATAAATTTAGGATAAGAATGACGTCATTCACGGCTATTCCAAGTCTCCTTCAATACGCGGTCATAAACTAAGATGGAGGAAACTTCTCGAATTTCAAAGTAGCATAGAAAAAAGAACAACTGACCAAGAACAAAAATGTTTTCGCAGAGATTCTTTTAAATTGTATGAAAAAAAGTTTGATACAAAAACAAGAAAAAGAGTTAGTTGCACTTTAAACAAACCTTTTCCAAGCTTTGACGTTCACCGTAACCCTTGGGAAGCATGTTTCCCTAGGGATAGTGACTGACCCCTTTTAAGTATCCAGAACTTACCGAGAATTTGTTCCGGCGCTTTAGTGGTCGACTGAAATTTGATAATTAGTTCAATTAGAAAAGATTGCATTGCTTTTATAATTGTTTCATAACTTAGCAATAAATATCTAACATGTGGGCAATATTATTATTACTACTAATAATACAATTATTTTGTTGTTATCTTATTTTCATTATTATTCATATTGTTACTATAACTATTATCCTTCTATTAGAGAAACAAAAACCAGTTTATTTTGAAGAGACGAGTTAGGAACCCTGGAAATTTTATAAAGTGTACATTTGATAGTTTTAATCGATTTTCCCTACTTGTGTACAGTTTATAGAGAGATTATCATAGAATTGAAAAGAAATGGAAATAAAATTTTAATAAAAGTAATCCAAAATTAGGTTTGAAGGAAATAACCTTTATAATGAAAAGAAGTATTTTAATCATCACCATTACGTATTACTACCTTTATCATTACGTATTACTATTATCATCATTACGTATTGCTATCATCATCATTACGTATTACTATCATCATCATTACGTATTACTATCATCATCATTACGTATTACTATCATCAAAATTACGTTTAAATTTATTGCAATATTTCAAAAGGCGGATCTTACGATGAAAATTAGGGATGAAGGAAAAAGATTCCTTGGACATATTTAAAACAACGACTTGATTTAGAGGAATACAATACAGTAAAAACCCGCATATGAGAACCACTGTTTTTCGAGGTTAGGCTAAAGTAGTTCTTATGTAATTGGTATTTACTGAGAAATTAGGCTAAGGTGGTTCTTAACTGGTTCTTATATACAAGGCATTAAGTCTCTATATACACTGTATAAACTTTATACTGTGCTGAACTGTTTCATACCAGAAATATGTATTAAACAAAAATGTCCATAAAAAAGCATTTCTTAACATCATAAGAACATCATTAAGTAATGGTACTACAGTGCTGTAATAAATGTATTTTCTGTAACATGGTTGTTTTCAATGTCTGGATTTCTTCTCATTTTCAATGAAAGCAGTTACCTTGCTACGAAAAACTTTTGGTATAATTTTTTTTTGCTCAGTTCCTGCTTTTTCTTCTCGACAGCTGCAACTACTTCTAACCTTCATGTCATCTTAGTGAACATCTGCAAAAGAAGAAAAACGAAGTGCTGCATTACTGAGTTCACCACCAATAAATGCCAGATGCTTCATGTCATTTGGTAAAAGTTCAAATTGAAATCTCACATTTTTCTCCTCACTATCCACTGCAACGATGTGTGAGGTTTCTTCTGCTTCCTTCATTTGCTGCAAAAGAAGTTTAACACATCGTTTGGAAACCGGACCATCTTCCGCACAGTTTGCACCAAACAAAAGGAAATTCTCGTCTCGGCTTGCAAATCTTCTTCCACAATTGGCGAAGCTTACAAGCCACGACAGTGCTTTATCTTCCTTGCCAAAAGGAGCACCATCTCCACCAATTGCAACCTTGAAATTTCCTTCCCTTTCTCCAAACATACTAATTTATCTTCTCTATATTTATTAACAAACATAAAATTTTGCTAACCTTAAAAGGAGTGGCAAGAGATCCCTGTACCTGCCATCCACCTTGTCTCCATCTTCCATTCCTTCGCAAAGCTCCTCTCGTACATCATGCAGTTGGCCAATATCTACAGTATTCATCTGCTCAAGTAATTTCTTATATAACATTATCCTTGGAACAGAAATATTCTCCATAAACTCAATGTGCTTTTTGCCTGAATTATCTTCCTTCCAAATCATAGGTAGAGATGATCTAATAGCACCGTACTTCCTTTTACTTGTAATATCACCTCTATATAGCACTATTAAGAGTGAATGTCTGTAAACGGTCAAACAAAATCGTATATACGTGGCACAGCTTCAAAAATCGATTTGTCTCATATTTTGTAGTTAGGCAGGGTAACGTGTCCTAAGAATCGCTAGGTATTTGGTTTGCCCAAATATCGCTTTAAAATGGAGGAAATTGAGTTGTTTCGTAGGCACCCCGATATGCTAATTTTATCGATCGATTTTGCCTTGACTTTTTGAATGTTTAAGTGAAAACTGAGCAACGCTATCAGCTAAATCACTTTGAGCCCTTGTAATACTATGCTTTATTTATCAATTGCGTGACTTTGAGTTTATTTGAAAGTTTAGAAGACATCTAAAAAATCATTTTCGCCAGGCCCCTTTTTTGAGTCGTAAAAAGTATAGTAAATAAACAAGCCGACTGTGAATTTGCTAAATCTTTAAACTACGTGAAACCTGGTTGTTTTGATGTTGAAGTGATATCCTTTAAGCGGCTAAAAACAAATGTTTGGGCATTAGTTTAGAAGTAACGCCTACAAGCTCTCAAATTTTGACATAAAATTTGACCTTGGCGGAAACCACAACGTAATGGATAGTTACAGTCATCGTTTTACTGGCAATAAAATCGCTCAAAATCGTTTCTTTTGTTTTATATCATTAGTTCTGTAAAGAATCTTACCTATGACACTTGATAAGTGGAAAGATTTTACGATATTTTAGCAGAGACAGGGCCGTAGCCAGACTTGAGAACAAGACAAGGCAAGAAGGCGCAAGCCGCCATTGGGTTAGAAAGTCAGTCGTGAGCAAGTGTAGAAGTTCACTTTTTTATTGCTGAGCAATACTGGTGCTAAGTTAACGAACATCTGTATTTAAAAGCATCATCAGAAATTTCTTTTGCTGATCTGTAAATCGACTTCATCCAGTTGCTCCTCCCTTCAATGCCAAGCCCATAGGAGAGAAAACAACTCCCACCAGCGTTGTTTGGTCGGTCAGATAGGAGGCCGTTTTCGCCTCTACAAATGTTTCACCACTTTCAAGTTTTTCAGCATACTTTACCATAACCTTGTCGATGAATGATTCTCTCTCTAGTGAATATTGGTGTTTACCAAAGTCTAGGTGGTGTTTGAGGTAGGAATACTTTTGGTATGCTTTGATAACCCTTCTTTGGGGCATGTGAACAAGACTTCATAGATGGTGTCATCGCTGTCAGACAGTGGAAGCTTGTGCCTCTTGACGTTTTTCTTCACTGCTCCCTCTGGCTTTGACATAAAAGAAGGGTGGGGAAGGATCAGCATTTTTGATCTTTGATAGTGTGGGCAATTTACTAGAATCTGACAGGGTCCAGTTCACTATATGGAATTCACTTCCCGTTTCCAACATTGTATGCCCTCCATACCATCACTTTCTCATCTTTAAAAGCAATGTCATTTATGGTACTGACTCCTTCCCACTTAGGGGGTGAATCCAAATTTGAAGCTTTCACAGGCTCTCAATGTATCACACTGACACCTTGTAAACCGCCATTTGCCACTATGGCACTTCTCATCTCTGCTGCATTGCAAATATCGTGCTGAAGTTTAGATGTGACCGTATATGGTTCTTGGCGGTCACAGGGCCATTATCGCCTTGAGGGTCAGAGAAGTCCATCCATAGTCCCTCGAAACGAAATGTCTGGAAACGGTCCAGTCTCTTGCGAATATGTCAATGCTCGGAAATTCGGTTCGTCACGTGACATCGAAGGTGCACGCTAGAAACTTGCCGCCATTGCAGAGAGTGAAAGCGTGAAGCGATGCCAGGAGCGAACTGCTCAATTTTCGGTTGCAGTGTTTCGCAAAAGCCAAAATACCATGGGATCAGTATTTTTGAGATACTACTTTCCTCTGAAAAAAACAAGGAAAGCTGGAGAAAGGCGTTGTTGCACATTGTAACGAGAGATAGAGTTGTAGATGCAAGTTTCAGAAAACAAATAGAAGGCAATGTGTACATTTGCGAAAGGCATTTTGCACCAGAAGACATTGAAATTCGTAAGTTCAGTCCTTTTGATATTTATAATTCTATTAGAATAATCGTTTTGAAGCCGAAAAGGACGAGGTGGTTTACTAAAAAGCATTAAAAACTCGGCTAATAATATAGCTTCAGGTCGTGACGACTCTGTTGTTTTTTTAAAATCTTCATTCGACTTGAAAATCGAGTTAAATTTGAGACGTAAACTCGTGAAGAAAATTTTAGATTATAAAGTATTTTACCATGTTAATTTAAGCTTGAGAGTGAATATTTTTGTTAGGGTTTTGATGTTGGTTTTTAAATTCATTTAGTTCGATTATACCTCTGATAAAATATCAAGTAAATAAAAAATATTTATTAATTTGAACGTCCTTTACAGAAAAGGTTTCCCAAGCTAAAACTGGTGCTGTGTTATATATTTTAATTCCATGAGGTAAAGTTTGATTTTTTAAAAAACTGTAGTATTGTTTGACGGTTTTTCAATCTTTGTAAAGTAAATGTATGGAGCGAAATTCTGAGTCAAATTTTGGGGTGAAATAATTGCACAAAAAATGGTAAAATTATTCCTACCTGGATTTTTGGGCAATTTTAATGAGCCATGTCCCCCCATTGCTCATTGAGATAGAGGTCGGGGTTTATTTCTTGTTTATAATACGGAGGCTTAAAATTAGCAACTAGAAACTTGTTTAAATGCTGGCATTTGGCTTATAGAGTAGTCCTTTTTGTGTTCTACATTTCATGTGCACTATATACATTGTTTTGAGCCGCTTTTGTATGCTCTTGCACGCTTAGCTGCTAATATTAAGCCTCCGTAATGTTTTAATGTTACAGCCGATTGCATTTTAAGCCATATATTTTGCAGCTCTGCTCCTGCATTAAGCACCTCCCCCCTCTATAATCCCCTTACACTTGCTCCCAAGCTAATGAAACTATGCACAAGTATTGACTGTGACAAGTTCTTCATTTTCTGGTAATTACAGTTCATAGTCATAATGTCACAATGATGTCATTTCCAGTTAGTCAAATAGATTTTCAGTGTTGAGGCAAAATGTTATTTTTTTAAAGTTTTGTTCAGACAGCACCTCAAATATAACAAATAACCTTTATTTGCAATTCACTAGATAATTTAAAGTCAAGATTTAGGTTACTGTTCAATGTTTCACTTTTTGCTTGGAGAAATGACAAAAGTAATATCTGAAATTGTGTTATCAAGGCAGTGGGCTACAGTATATTTGTCTACACCGGATGCTAAAAAATTTCCCATAAAATTCTAAAAAGTCAGAAAATTGAAGTCCTTATCGTGGCCCATTCCAAAGGTAGGAAAGGAAAACCATTGGTGTGTCGGAGGAGGGGGCATACCCCCTCCCTGGGTTACGCCAATTTATACGGTTTTTTAGGTTTTTAAATAGGACAAATGCTTTTTTGCTAAATTTAGTAACTTGTTTTCAGATGAAACAAGGAAAACTCTTCGAACTGGTCCAGTTCCCACTCTCAATTTACCAATTAAAAGTCATACAAGTAAACAAAGCGAGGACTTACCTCCTCGTAGGTACCTCACCCTACATATTGATGATAAAGCGAAAACCAAAGTTCCTTCAGTATGTAGACCTTATTTTAAAAATCTAGACGACTTCAGAAAGCATGTTGATAGCCTTAAGTTGAATGGTTGGACTAAATCAACAAAAGAAGATATTTCTGTAGCGTTCAGCATGTTTGATGGTATTCACCATCTGCCAAAGTACCAAGTAACTGTGGATTCAAGTTTGGGATTTAGTGCCAGCATATGGTTGGTTCCTTCCTGACAACCACCCTATCTACTTAACTCATAAACGTTCCGTCAGATTTACCAGGGCTTCTCCAGTGTTGTCACAAGTTCAAGAACTTTCGCTCTGTGCTGGTCTTTCAGAGTTTGATGGTAGCAAAATTCAGGATCCTGTTTCGATCAATGATAGGTTCATGCGGCGCTCAATACCAAAGATTATTGATCCTTTGGACTTTGAATCATCACCTGCAATGCAGGTGACAGTATATAAGAGACATAACAACTGTTTGGTCTTAACAGGTACAGACCATTGTTCTGAGTGTCAGATAGCAGATGCTGCTGAATCCAAGAGGCTAGCACGTTCCTCAAGGAGATTGCAAACACCTGTAAAGGACAAAGCCCCTCTAACTAATACATCACATGAGAGGTTAGTAATGAGCTTGAAAGAGAAGCGTCTTGAATGCAAAGTATTTAGAGGAAAGATGGAGGAAATGAGAGCCTCAATAAAAAACAACAGCGTTCCTATTGCATCAGAACTTCATTCTGATCTTCTAAGCATTATATCCAAAGACAGCCTTGACAGCTTTCCCATGATCAAGATCTTTTGGCAACAGCAAAAAGCTATGGCATGTTGTAATATTCGTCAGATGAGGTGGCATCCAATGATGATACGGTTTTGTTTGCCCCCCCCCATATAAATCACCTAGTGCCTACGATGCTTTTCAGAGTGTCCTTTATCTCCCAAGTAGACGTCGCCTAAGAGATTACAAGAATGTAATAAGACCACAAGCTGGTTTCTCCACAAAAGTAATTAAACAGTTAATATCTCTAACAAAAGAATTCTCAGGAATACAAAAGTACATTGCCCTATTGTTTGATGATGAGTGAAAATCCAAAGTAATTTGGTGTTTGATAAACACACCAATGAATTAATCGGATTTGTTGACTTGGGAGATGCAACTGTAAACTATGCTACTATAGACAACATAGATGAACTGGCAACACATGTGCTTGTTTTCTATATTAGAGGATTAGCAACAGATCTCAAATTGTGCAGCCTACTTTGCAACTACAGGTATCACTTATTTTCAAATCATGCCTCTCTTCTGGAAAGTTGCCGGCTTACTGGAAATCTCTTGCAGTCTTCAAGTGGTTGCCACAGTTTCTGATGGAGCATAATTTAACAGAAAGTTTTATAGAATGCAGAAACGCCTTCAGAGAAATGCAGTTGATGATTCAGTTGTTTACAAAACAATCAATATCTTTAGACCTGATCATGAAATATTTTTCTTTTCTGACGTCCCTCATCTCATCAAAACCTGTAGAAATTGTTTGTTCAATTTAGGGAAAGGTCGTTTTTCCAGGTATATGTGGAACAACGGAAAATATCTTCTTTGGCAGCATATTGTGCAAGTTTACAAACACGACCTTAGACAATGGGTTACACATGCTTCCAAAGTTGTCGTCAGATCACTGGGTAAAATTAGCTGTTCAGTGCTTAGTGACAGTGTGGCAGTAGCTCTCCGCCAAGTTATGGCAGATGCGGCAAGTGAAACCAGCAAGCTCTGCGAAATGATGAACAAGTTCTTTGACTGCATGAATGTCCGATCAATCAATGAACAAAACACGAAACAAGCCAAACATCAAACCTTACACAACTGTCAATGATGAAAGACTTACTTGGTTACAAACCGATTTCTTAAATTATCTTAACACGTGGAAAAACAACATTCAGCAAAGGGGCAATAACTTCACAGCTACCGCAAAAGCCAAAATTTTTATTTCTTGGCAGACATTTGAAGGTTTCAAGATAACCTCGTACTTAACGATTGAGATTATACGTCTCCTGCTACAAGATGGGTTCGATTATGTTCTCACAGAGAGATTTTGTCAAGATGTCCTTGAAGAATACTTCGGCTATCAACGTGGTATGGGAAGGCGAGCAGACAACCCATCTCTCAAAGAGTTTGGCTATAATGCTAATGCAATTGCCATTCAAGGGCAGCTTGCACCCATGGTACAAGGAAATATAATTGGTCGACATCAGCAGGGTCATAGGCAACAGTATTCAGGTGTTTCGTGGGAGCCCCTTAACGCTAGGAAATCAAGCACAAAGAAAAGGCAGTTTGACGACTGTCAGTAACTAGCCTTCCGGTAGCCTTCCCTCAGGAAAAGGCTGGGTTACAATTAGGCTAGTTGCCTTGTCAAAAATGATGGGGGAGGGGGGTGTCTTCCAAAGTATACATTCCCTTCTTCTATTTTTTTCAGAAACCTGCATCTTAAAAATACTGATCCCTTGGTATTATGGCATTTGCACTTATTAAGATGAATATTATAAGATAATTATCCAGATTTGTACATTTATGGTGACTGAGAAAAGCTTCAAACAAATTTGTTTGATCATTATTTATTTTCGATGCTTTCTCTATGTAGATGTAGGACATCCTTGGGACTGTAAGAAAAATATTGATGAAGTTGGTCAAGTTATCTGACCTTACCAATTAGAAAAGCTGTCTATATACATAAAGTTAGAAAAGCTGTGTTCTGTGTTCTAAGTTTCCCATTATTTTCATACTCACATAATGTTTGGATGTACAAACTAAACGACCCTAGCTGTATTAAAATTATTATACTTTACCTGCACGAACACCACCTCTCTGTAAAAAGAAAGTATTGAAACAACTTAGATAAACTATGAGATACAAGTTCTGTTCTCTGAATCACTACATTAAAAGTTTTTGTAATCATCTTAGAATGAAGATTTACACTTCTAGCAATATTGCTGTAAACTCGGCCCGTCTCCTGCCCAAAACATCTAAGCCCCAGTATCACTTAGTGGCAACTTCCTTAGGTTATTAGTTGGGAGACTTCATTTAAACTGTGAAATTTGAAAACTTAGAACACCGGAAATGCTACTAGGCTGCTGTAAATCTTAAGCAGCAACCGTTATTAGTTTGAGGTTTCATAGCTTATTCGCATGTTCCATTAAACATTCCTGCAACATTATCAGTTTCTTATATTTTATTAGTTTAACTATGAAAGTACAAATATTCCCAACGTGATAAGTTTTATTTTATTCTCATAAACCAGGGGTTAGGCCAAAATTATTAAACCCAACCACAAACACATGAACTGCACATATTGCATTAAACTTGACCATCAGAAAATTAGGAAAAGAATGACTCAAACAGGGACTCCCTTTATTAGCTTTAAAAGAGTGGGAGACTCGACTAGTAGCTTGTTTTCATGATCAGGTGATATCACATAACTATAGTACATAATTAAGCATTGTTCCCTTAAATTCTTACATTAACAATCTTTCAAGAGAAAGCTTTTCAACATTTGCGAACTTTTTATCTTATTGGTGTGTTGATGACATCATTCTTTGCACTAGTAAGTAATTAAAAAGTAAAAATATCAATCATAATATTTCAAATATGCATGGCAGATGATATTGAATTATCTACAATGTGGTAGTATCGTATATATATTTACTATTTGAGGTAATTCAGACAAGCCTTACTCTTGGGTGCTTAATATAAGGGAGGGCCACTTATCAATTTTTTGATTTTTCTCCAACCCTCCCAAACCTCCCAAACATCCCCTGCTTATTATATTTCAGAATTGAATAGGATAACCTTTACTATTTTTCAACATACTTTCCTTTTTTAATCTCTCTTGTCTCGAAAAGGCTTCGAATTGTTTGCTGTACAAATTAAAGGCGTCTATAATACAAAGGAATGATTTGAAAACATTCCAAACATATTTGAAAACTTGTTTGCTTGTAGTTGATTTTTTTTGTTACTTTTCTTCTGTTTCATGGATTATATTTTAAAAGCATATTTTACAACTTAATTGCCATTACTCTTTTGTTCTTTATTGTGAGTTCCTAAAAATTCCCACCCCCCCAGATAATTGAAAATTGAGAAATGTTCCAACCCTCCCAGATATTAAGACCCCCCTTACATTATGCACCTGAGAGTAGCTCTAGCAGCAAGAGTTTTCCCTACTGCATTAATGACTAAGATAAGAGCTTAATTTTCAGATTTCAGCATTAAGCCCCCAAAGATACACTGATGGTGAAAAAAATAGTGGAACATCAACCCTGCACATTTGGATCTGTGGCCCTTTTAATTTGTTTCCTCAAGCCTTTCTTCATGGCCACCTTTTGCTGAATGTCGTATTTTTGAACAATGTCCTTTGCATAAGAAAACGACTGAATTTCGATAAACAGTGATAGAATCTGATCTAGGAAAATAATTGATCTTCCTTTTGTGATCTCACACCCACATTCCTCAACCAACATGTTCCACTTAGATCTTAGGACTGGCTTTTGGAGTAGTATGTCAACAATCTTGTCCACACAGATCTTGTGACAGACCTTCCCGGTGTGGTCTCAAAACTCTAGCTCTGCCCTAACAAAAATGTTGTTCATGTATTCCTTAGGGTACCACAGACCTCCCCTATCTTTGGCACTAATAAATGATGTATCCTTAGCAACAGACTCATCAACATGAAGTGAGTCAAGTAAAGCCCAAAACTCCTCTTTTTTCTGTTTCCTATTATCTGTTTTTTTAGAAGCATTTGACAGGTATTTTCTATACAAGTGTTGCAAGATATATCCTCCAAGGTAATTGAGAGGGCCATGCTCAGCATCTTTCAAAGAAATTTGTACAGATTCAGAAATTTGACTGGAACTTGGTTTTGAAAATGCTAGTAGCTTATCCCCCAGATGCAAGATTATTACTTTGCAGTAGATACCAAGA
>JANCMA020389795.1:0-11291 GCA_024336925.2 Zoanthus solanderi
GTGTCTAGACTGTGGATGAAAACTTCCACAATGAAAGAGTACCTGGGTGACAGAAATCTACTCTGTGACGTATTTAGTGAAATAACTATTAGATATGAACGCGCTGTGTCTAGACTGTGGATGAAAACTTCCACAATGAAAGAGTACCTGGGTGACAGAAATCTACTCTGTGACGTATTTAGCAAAACAATTATTTGATATGAACGCGCTGTGTCTAGACTGTGGATGAAGACTTCCACTATGAAAGAGTACCTGAGTTTTAGGTGCTACTTGTATCTCTTTGGGAGCGAAAGATGTCTTATTCTCTTCTTTTTGTCTTACCTTTCTCCAAAAAAAAATTGTTTTCACATTAGCTTGAGTACCACCTTGGTTTGTAAAATCATGGGGAAAAAAAGTTTCAAAACACAATGCAGGAATCTGCATTACCCTTAACTAAAATAGTGCTGACGCATCAAAATTTAAATTGCATTGGGAATGCATGGAGAACATATACAGGTATAGGTGAAATATAAAATATGATTGAGGACAATGGTAAAGTTTATTTTAGTATTTGCTAAAAACAGGTTCTAGCATGCAGGAAAGCAAAAAACCTAAACACAGTAAATGGAAAATGATGTATAAACTTTAAACCCTAAAAACGTATATTTACTTCAGCTCACGTGAGTGCTTTACTGTGTGTTGACATATATTTAAAATTAGTAAAATAACACATCACACATATTTATGCTGTTTTACTTTATTTTATTACATTTAGAAATGTGCAATACAACAGAATTATAATAACATTGACAAGTGCTTGTGTTACACATTAACAATTAGACATTTACAACAGAATTATTTTTTACAAGCCATTTTTACAACTACAACTGGCACCTTAAACATTTACATTATTCAATTTACAATTTAAAACAATTATTTAACATGTAATTATCCATAAAATACATTATTTATTTCACTATACCAAAAAAACAAAGAAAATCTTATGTGAGTTTTGCTACTTACTTTTGAACCTCACACTGAAAACATTCCACTCACAGTACTCAACTAGGCTAAAAATAATCAGTCACACACCATCTTAAGAGCAAGAACAGATCAATATTTCCAGGGTTCCTGCAGGTTCCAACTGAGAAAATTTAAGACCTTTTTAAGAATTTTTAAGACCTAAACTTTCAAAATGCAAGACCTTTGCTTTTTAAAATGTCGCTCTCATCATCTGGTAAATGAGTAGATTGTCTGCAGCCCAACAAGATTGCAGGCTTTAAAGTAATTGCTTGTGCACTTTTCCAGCACTTTTTAATTGCATCAAAAGCTTCAAATTTTAATCAGTGGAAAGAAACACTTCTGAACTGAAATCAAATTTGACCGCCATCTGGATAGCCTAGTTGGTAAGGTGCCAGTCTACCAAGCAGGAGGCTCAGGTTCGATTCCCGGCCGGACCAACACTCAGTGTCTTAAAATAATTGAGGAGAAGGTGCTGCCTTTGTTATAACATCAACAAATGGTTAGACCTTCATGTATTCTTGGATAAGGACATTAAACCACCCTCTATTGGGAGGCTTAAAAGAACCCTTGCACACATATCGTAAAGACTAGGGTGGTGATCCCGATGTTGTGTGGTCTGTCTCTTCTACTGGGAGCATTATTAATAATTATTATATAAAAATATTTGTGAGCCACTGTTATGGGCAATCTATATAAGTCTCTCAACTATCAGCTGTGTAATTGTTTGTGAAGTGCATTTGAACATTTATATGGATAAATGCGCTATATAAAATCAATGCATTTATTTTTATTCTATTTTGTTAAGGTAGTTTAAGACCTAAACAAAGAGACCTTTTCAATTGCTTAAAAACTCAAAATCTGCATTTCACTGTTATTTTCTGCCATCCTAAAACATACTTGCAAAAGTTATGGAGAACTGTGAGTAACAGTAACAAGAACTAGAATAAAAAAATAAATGTTATTTGAAAAAGCATGCATACTCCATGTTATTCTTTACAGCAAAAAAACACAGGATATTTTTAACCTCTAAAATGTCAAAAGCACACTGGAAATCAGATTTGTATTCACTCTATCTGCAACATCCAAGGTAAGTTATTTAGACAACTAAATAATAAACAAAAAAATCAAGGTACATTCAGTAATTGGCATCCTTTTTTTCCACACCTTCCTTTACAACAAATTTGTCTTTTTTTTCTTTATATAGTCTTTGCTTCTCTTACTAAAATTATGAAATGGGTAGTAACAACACCCTTTTATTGAATTCATAATAAGTAGTACAACTTCAGTTCACATGCAAACTCACTGATATTTGATTTCTACTGATTATTCAGAATTGACTAAGCATCATGATATCATAGCGTGTTTCAACATTGACTGTGCAACATAGCATTAAATACTGTAGGTCCACGTGACATTGGTAGGTGCAATGTGATAGTGGTAGGTGCAACATGACATTGGTAAATGCAACATAACACTGACAGTGAAACATGGCATTAATTGGTAGGTGCAACATGACATTACTGTAATTGGTAACATTAACTGGTAGATGCAACATGACATTAATTGGTAGATGCAACCTGACATTAATTGGTAGGTGTAACATGACATTGGCAGTGCAACATGACATTAATTGGTAGATGCAACATGACATTAATTGGTAGATGCAACATGACATCAATTGGTAGATGCAACATGACATCAATTGGTAGATGCAACATGACATTAATTGGTAGATGCAACATGACATTAATTGGTAGATGCAACATGACATTAATTGGTAGATGCAATACGACATTCATCGGCAGGTGCAACATGACATTGCCAGTGCAACATGACATCAGCAGTAAAGTATGACATTAGTAGGAGCAACATGGCATTGGCAGTGCAACATGGCATCAACAGTACATGACATTGGTTGGTGCAACATGAGATTTGCAATGCAACATGATATTGGCAGTGTAATACAACATTGGCAGTGTAATACAGCATTGGCAGTGTAACATTACAATGGCAGTATAGAGCTGTGCAAGCAATGGGAGTGCAGCATTGTACTGGCAGTGAAACACAACATTTGTAGGTGCAATATGACATTGGTACATGTATGTAACATGACATTAGTAAATGCAATGTAACATTATCAGTGCAACATGACATTGACATTCCTATATGACAACATTTGGCACAAGTAATATTACCTACAGTGTAACTATGGAAGTGCAACTCATCATTGGCTGTGCAACAGAGCATTGATATTATAAATTGTATGTATAACAATGTTCATTGATGTTATGAGAGCACAGCAACCATCTTGAGAGATTGATATAAACTGGGAAAACAATGTTCAGTGAATGTTTGTGTTTTTGTTTATGCCTCTTACAAGGAAACATAGGGCAGCAACAGCACTTCTCCAACGCACATGGTTTAGTGAATACCACAAACAAGTACAAGGAACAAATATGGAGAAATCAATCTTTATCACTATTGCAGAATTTATTACCGTATTGATATCATAATCAATGGGCATAACTTGGAAATCCAATGACAAGTCCTTGGGACATTGAGAAATCTTAAACTTGAATAAAATTAAAAAGAATGTATGTTTTGCCAAAACACCTTGATGAACAGAACTTCACAATTATTACTGTCAAAGATTTTAAAAAATTCAATGATCAAAAATGTAAGAAAAACAATACAATGTTTCAGAAGACTTTTTTTTTGCCGAAAAATAATAATAATATATCATCCAGATGTAAACAAAAAGATGATGAGAATATTGGCTGCGATTTTGTACATTTCAGAAATTGTAACCAATCACGAAAGGGAATTTTCAAATTCTTTAAAACTTCTCATTTACATCTAGACAGCATTTCGAACTTTTTTGCTGAAGAATGTTATTGTACTTTTAACTTGAAACACCCTAGATATTCACATTTTTAGACAGTCCAACGCATGCCAGCATGTAAAACGGACGTAAAACCATATATGATAATGATGATGATGACAACTTTTTATCTTTAATATAGCCATCCCTAACTTTAACCATCATATTTTTAAATCAATATATTAACTTTTATAATTAGTATATTTATATTTTATCCAAAAAGTTGCGGAGAAAAATAAATTCCCTTTTCTAAACTGATGGATGACTGCAAAATGAACTTTTAAACACGACCATTTTTAAAAGAATGTACCAATGCACACTTCATGTAGTTAATAGACAAATCTAAGAGTAATAATTCTACAACCTGACATCATTAAAAACTGTTCAATATATCACTATAAAAAACATTTTTAAAGTCTGAAACACAAATATCTTTCTCCTAAACACTTAAAATAGGGAAAAGCTGCAATCAATCCAAAGATTCTATAAAATATACATTCTGATTTAACTTGCTTTGGCTTTAAAGTTTTTGTAATTTTAGCTAAATAAACAATTATGACCATATACTTTGCAGTTAAAGGAGATTCATATCTACTAATCATACCTTAATCACAAAAAAAACATTTTTGCCTTATTTTTTACCATTAAAACTTTAAGGAAACATTGAATTCGAGACAGAAAACATGCAATTTTCAAGTTTTAAACTAAAGTAAACTATAACTTTAAAAATGACTGAGAAAGCCACTGTATGTGCTTTGTATCAAGCTAAATCCTTTACGAGCCAAGGGGCCCATGGAGCCGGCACTTATCTCTGGTTTCTGTAGTGTTAAGTGGATGAGAATCTTTGACTCCCTCTGGACGGGACACTAATCCATCACAGGTTAGCTCCCAGCAGACGCTGGTATGCATTTACCTACCCCGAAAGGATGGAAAGCTGAGTTAGCTTAGGCGGGAAAGAAGGTCACACAAATATTCAAATCTCGGCAGAGCCGAGGATCAAACTGGGGACCTTGTGGTCAGAAGGCAGAGATCTTACTAACTGCGGCAACAAGTATAATACAAGGGTTTGGTTGGTCTACAAGTGTGTTGCTATCACACTATAAAAAAAATATCATGAGCAATATAATTGGCTGTCTCAAAGTTGTCAGAATTTACAATTTCATGAAAGAAATTAAACTAAACATATGTGTTTCATATATATTGTCTTCAGTTTCTATTTGTTAAGACTAAAAATAATAAAATTAATTTCTAAAAGACTTAATAAAACATGTTCTCCATGCCTTCATAGTCAAGTGAAAACCCTTGGCAAAGTTCGTGAGAATTCTCAAGCAGGTGAAAACCCTTGACTGCATCTAAAATTTTCATTGATTTGCTCTCAAATTCTCCCAAACGTTCACCTTGGTTTTCATCAGGCAATGAAGGCACAGAAAATATCATTGTTTTATTTCTTAAATTTAAATGAAGGCTTCCAAAAACAAAACCGACCTGCCATTGGCAACTGGGCATATAATAGTTTTACACCATGTGTCAATATTTTGGATTTACAACAACTTTCTAAAATCTAGTTACTTTACCATCACATATACTAAATGCAAAAAATATATAATTTTTTTGTAAACTACTGCCTGGGATTTTAAAATGGCCAAATATATTATAAACCTAATATAATGATTATGTTTGAAGGCTAGAATTTTAATAAATAAAGGTAAAGAATTATTAGTTTAATTTGATATTCTACAAAAAAATATTACTTAACACTATAAAAATATGTTTTTATAGCTGGCTTTTAAACTGTCAAAAGCAATCTGCTATTAATGAGCAGGTAGAAACATAAAACAAAAAAGATTCTAAAACTCATGTAATAAATATCACTGTGACAGAAGTAAAGTTCTAAACCAAACCAACAGCAAAGGGCTTTCTGCCTGGTTACCAGGCAGTAGCCCAAAAATTAATGAAAATCAAAACACCAAGAAAATGCAAATTTCTTGATCCCTGTAATAGGTCCATTAAATTAATTCACGGCAAGAACAAATTATACACTGTTTAAACACATGTCCCCAAGAATAAAATTAAAAAAACATGTTAATTTTAAGTAGCTTCCTGATTTTTAAAACATGTTCCATTTTGAAAACTTGTTTCAATCTTTAAATTTGTTCCTCATCGAGCAGTTTAAAAACAAAAAATGAGTTTATTACTCAATAGCATGCAATCAAATAAGTCATAACTTGAAAATTTTGTTATCTCTAGGGTATTTAATTGAACATGCAGATTTTGAATGGAAATGCAGATGTATACAAGAACAAGAGCCGAATACGAATGCAAAATTTTATGACTCAAATGCTAAAGACATAAACCTTTATAAAATTTAAACATGAAAGCTGCAAGACAGTGGTATTTTAATGACTTTTAAGTAGAACTGTGTAAGAGAATACATCTGATATTTTGCATGCTGCTCTAAATGTTTTCTTTTAAAAAAAGAAAAACAAATTCGAGAGTAAAGGTAAACATTTTCTGGGGCTAGTAGGTGAAAAAATAAAACAAAACACACATGAAAATCGTCTAGAGTCCAAGTAACAATTCGAGACAATTACAGTCAAATTCATTTAAGTGCGGAACATGAAACAGTGAAATTGTGTCGATTAAAAGGATGTCAATTATCTAGAAGTTCACGGTATTATCTGCACAACCAATCATGTTTTGAATTTATTATAACAAAAATCATACAAAATATTTAGAATTAATTCGAGTTAATAAATTTTTCTGTACTAGTCACATCTGCTGATATTCAAGCACAAAATTATTGTTTATCTATTTTTTATACCGTTACCCGAAGTAAAATCAAAATAAGTTAAGTAGATTACATATCATTCACGTGGGTTTATCTTTTTCTACCAATGGAGCCAAAACGAAATATTTTAATACGGTGAAGGGCTTTTTGCATAGCACTTGGAGTCGACTGTAAAGCTTCGTTGTAAAGCCAACGTCTTCATGAATAATTTACAAAAAGTTAAATTGCTTGCGGCAAAAACATACGGCATATTCTATTCATCGTATTCCATGAAATAGCAAACAAGGACTTCAAATAGCACTTCAACTTTTAATACATAAAAAGGCCATATATATATTGGCCTTTATGGGAAATGAATTTCATTAAGTCTCGAAAAATGAGTATGAAATATGCCGGATTCAATTTGCCTTAACAAAATGAATTTCTGAGCTCGCCAAGCAAACGGTGCAAATTTTGTTTTAGATAAAAGGGCGATTTTTAACAACATTGTTAAAAACGTGAAAAAAAAAAAACAAGAAAAATGCTAAAAGCCGCAGAACAGTAACCTATAATCTCCAGGAAAATGCACTTTCCACATTATAAAGCAGAACTAAAATGTTTTGAAAACAGTTTATACTTTAGAGCAAGAGATTAATGCTGTTTCTTCACTCGAAGTTTCCGTTATGATTTAGTTTTTATTTTGTTTGTACAAGCGTTATACATCGAGTTCTAACATTTTAATTTCAGTCTTTCTTTACCTTTCTAGTCAAACCAAACGGACTTCAAAACCATCAAGGTAACTCTGACCAAATTAGGATTTTGCGGTGCTCCTAAACTCGACAATCGAACAGTCGCAAGAAAATATATAAAGGATTAAGAGGTCGAGCGCAGTTTACTTTCAGTCAGACTAATTGTTGCTAAATGCTTTTCTATACCGATAAATGACTTCGCTTTAACTCCCACTATTTGGTTCCCTTTTCTTAAAGATGATTTTTTATCTATCTCGCATTGCTGCCAATTAATAAGTTGGCAAGAGTTGAAGCAGCACTAGACTCGAATCGAGAGGCACAAGAACCTTTATAAAAAAAATGTCATTACACAGATCTTGTGAAAACAAAAAATCTTACAGCAACTCTTCTTGTTAATAAACCTGGATTTTTATTTTCATCTTTTATAGTATGACCAAATTATGAGCAAAACAAGGCCAGCTCTAAACAAGTAAACACACAGGTGGCAAGATGGTGCTTGAGAAGTACCTCGATAACTGAGCAATTGTAACAGTCTTAAACGGGTGAGATTGCAATAATTACAGCTTAATACCATCAGAGTAACAGCTTAAATATTATACAGTTATACTAAAAAATGATATACGTCATACACTGCAGGAAAAAGTGAAAAAATAGCTCTTACTTACCTAAAATCGTCCCCACAGCCCGGAGCACCTTTCGATTGTGTAGAGCAAACGCTTTATGACGTCATAATGTTGTCCTTTAGCGCATGCGTGTTGTTTCTCCTGCTGCGCGCGGATTTCTTTGTCTCATTGTTTGTTTTTTTTAAAAAAATCCTTAAAATACAAGTATAAAAATAATCTTATTCTAGAAAAGGCTACTTCCTCGTTTAGTTCATATTACCCTGGTCAGATTTTGAGCTTAAAGGTGCTTAAGCAATCTGTCAAGGTGCCATTATTCTGTCAAAAGTTTTTTAAATTTTATCTTTAAAAGTTACATTAGAGAAACGGTATACATAACATCAAACTAATTGAATTGAGGCGGTAAAAAATTAGGCAGTCCGGTTTTGGTTATGGTTACCGATTAGGTTATTTTATCTACACGGATCCAGGTTTTGTGAAAGGGATTCGACCGAGCGGTAAACTCGCGGGGCTCTAGGGGGATTTAGACTCCAGGGGCATGTTTCCCGGAGAAATTCGAAATATAGAGTTGCAAGAAACCTACTTTTGTTTTTTGCAAATTTGCACTTAGTTTATTAGATGTTAGTTCGCCCTTATTTAGGTCTGAAGATAAACGTCAAGTTTAGATAGCACAAATGTGCTAGTAGCTAACTCAAGTTGAAGCCACGAATAGGGCACCAATGCCTGTTTGCTAGCTATGCCATGCTGATGAGGCCTAAAAAGGCCGAAACAGCTGTCCATGTGGCTGCTAGCAATCAGGTTCACTATTTTTTATGGTAGATTTAGGGGTTAATGCCAGCTACCAACGTGCCATAGTGCCCTATTGATGGTTTCAAATAAACTTGAACTTAAAATACAGAAGGTACATCGACTGTACTATAGTGGGATGAAAACACAATTGCAGTTTTCCAGTGGCCCTAATACTAGGTCATCATATCAGAGAGTTGGTTCACAACTAACCTAACCCTAACCCGGTCTTGGACAATGATTGGCAAATTTTTGAACTGGCCTCTTTAGGCCTTCTGACACATTTCTTTTTGTTAAATAAAACTTGGCAGACCTTAATTAAACGACGTCTACGTTTGCTAAACCTCGATGCGCCGCGAATACGTTCAGTGTAAGAACTTTTCATAGTTATGAGCTTTAGATGAATCTATACTAATTTTTATACTGCATGCAATTGCATTTTTGCCCTAAAGTTTCCATTGTTACAAAACTTGAGATAATCAAGGCCGAATCCATCGCAGACCTATTTGTCGCAGTTCTTGTTAGGCTGATCTTCTCCTGTTGTTTTTTGGCCTCCCACGGTTTCCTTTCCATGAGGATTCCAGAAAAGTGCCTGTTTAGTTACGCTATTGTGTGGTTTTCTTAGCGTGTGGCCGATTCATTTCCTCTTGGCTTCTGATTCATATCAAATCAGGAGCTGATACAAGTGCTGGCCAATAAGTTGATTTAGCTTAATTCGTTTGAGGTGTAAAAATTCTGCGAGTTCTTCGAAAAAAGACATTTTTGTATTTTACCAATTTCATATATCCAAATTCCAAGAACTAGAACTCTTTGTGGGCTCATTCTAAATTTTCAAACAGAGAATATAAGCAATTAATGCCAATGATACGTTGTCGATACTAATTTTAGGAATGACCTTTATAAATATATCTATCACTTGAAAATGAAGTCAAGATAACTTCGGAACGTCCTGTAATATCGCTCATTTTGTAATAATCAAATGTATTTCAAAATGTCAAGTATCTTAGCTAGGTTTGAATTCACTACTTTTAACTTCAGCACTTGAAATATCTTATATATTTACTGACATTAAATTTATAAATAGCTCTTGATATATTCTGTGTAACTAAATGATAGATTAAATTATTAACCAAGACTGTCGAACAATTGCTTGAAATAACCAAAGGGCTATAATCAAGCGAGCCAAGCGACTCAGTCAAGCCAAAGCAATTTGATCTCCTCGGATCTGAAGTAACCACCTGCTGTATTCCATAAATGGAATGCTGCGTCGGTGTTTCTATAGAAACAGTTTTACAAGTAGTTAAATTTTACACCATAGTGAATTGTGAAAGAATTTCTCTGTATTTCAGTTAGGTTTTGCAGGTATACTTATAGATAAAATACACTGATCTCTATACACTCTCTTAAACACTGTAAATTAATGCAATTACAACTACCATGAGAAATAAATGTAAATATGCAATCATACAATTATGTAAATATATATAACTCGAGAGTCATGAAGCGTAGGATACAAAATAGCTGCGATCTCTAAATAAAGAATAAATTAAAATCAAAAGACTAAAGGTGTAGCTAATTAGGGCCATAATTAAATATAAAGTAGCAAAAGGAAATTTACAAAAACAGGCTGACGGGAAATACATTCAGGCAGAATAACAAAAACAAGGAAAAGAAAAACGTCAAAAACTTATAGCAATAATACAGTAATTATAATGATAATATAGATTGGACCCTAAGCGCGCTCTGGTTGGTCAAAAACCCATGTTTTATCAGAATATAATTAAAACACAGAAAAAGCCTGTTTTATTATTTTTCACAACTCGCGGCCTATAGATTCTATATTATAAAGCAAATGAAGAAGCCTAAGCCGTGAATTAGACTGTGATAAAAAAAAACTTCGGGCATTTGCAATTGAGAACACTCGAAAAATGTAAAAAAATATTCGCCTACGGCTTGCTTTTTTCTACGTTTCCCTCGTGTTCTGAAATGTCCTTCGTGTTTTATCACAGTCTTATCCACGGCTTAGGCCGTTAAATGATGATAATAATAATGATAATGATAATGATAATAATAATAATAATAATAATAATAATAATAAACAATAATAAATAATGATAATGATAATAATAATTATTAATAATAATAACAAATAATAATAACAATAATTAAAAATACTTTAGCTTTTTTTTTGAGTGTGACTGTTGCTAGATTGTTTTGACAAAATGCCGACGTAGAGCCTTGGAGCTAATTTTGCATCGCCTTCGCGAACCCGTACTCATACTCATACTTTATTTATTTAAGATATCATAACAAACACAAATAAACAATACCCTAAAAAGGAAGTTTAAGAGGTTGACCCTATGTAAATAAACTTCCAAAATTAAAAATTAAAAAAATATATATTTATAAATAGAATCTAAAATGGGTAAAAACCTAAGAAATATGCATATATGATTTAAGATTTTTTCACAAACTTTCTGAGGAAG
>JANCMA020389896.1:0-11290 GCA_024336925.2 Zoanthus solanderi
TATATGTTTCAATCTTGATTCTTACAGTAATACAAAAAATAGAGCTTTTTTTTGTGTTGTGGAGATGTAGTTATTATAAAATAAAATTAATACATTATCATTTTATTATACAGTAATAAATGAACATTGAAACGGCATTGTCTATAAAGTGAAGTGCAACAACTGCAATTTCACCTACATTGGAAAAAGCAATTAGCATAGCTGGAGCTCACATTCTGCCGAACACATCCCAGCATGAGCTGCTAGCAAGGAATCAGCAATCAAACTCCATGCTGAGGCAACAACTCACAACATACAACCATGCTATGCTCAAATTTTAGAGACCAATGAACACAGTCTCAACAGATGGTTATTTTTAGAATATTTTCATTCTACCATCATCATCATGGTTTTGCATTAATATCCCAAAAATCATGAAAATGTGTTTCAGAAAATGATCAATAAAAACTTCCTTTCTAATTGCTTTAATTATTTACCTCAATGTCTTCCTTTCTGCTGCTTTTCACAGATGGTTTTCTCAGCCATGCTCCACTCTTAGTTGGTGTCTTTTGAGATACATGACCAAAATGATCTGCACAGTTTTCAGTTAATCTATTTTCTTGATGATAACTGCTACTCTTTCTAGTGCGTTGTAGTTGACCATTATGGGGTGATGTGTTTTGTGGTGACAATGCTTTATTCCAAAGTGAATCCAGCTGTAACTGCTCATCTCTTAAACTTATTTCTTCATGTTGAGCAGCTGAGCTATACGAGGATGTACAGTTTTTTATTGGTGAGTTTTGGTATGTCTGAACTGTTGGTGACCAACAAGTAGAATCTAGCTTCTTTTTTATTGTCCGGCTTTGATTCATGGGGGTTCTTCTACCTCGGGCAATCGAGCTCACAGGAGTTTTTTGAGGAGCTAGTTTGGGTGGAGCTGAAGTTATAAAATATGAAATAATTAGATGATAAAAACTTATAGTTAAACAAAGAATATATCTAAAATTCAGAGCACTAAATTACATATTATATGGAATGCTGTGTCGGTGTTTCTATAGAAACAGTTTTACAAGTAGTTAAATTTTACACTGTAGTGAATTGAGAAAATTTGTTTTTAAAAAACTGACGTTTCGGACTGCAGTCCTTCATCGGAGTGAATGTACAGGTTACAAATGAGAGGTGCTTATATAGCAACGTAAAGCAAAATAATGCAATGCGATAGGTAGCATTTGTACCCCTTAAAATTTCTAGTCATACCCCTAAAAATTAACTGAAATCCTGAGAATTATTAAATGTATATTAGTTAATGGTAATAAAAATAAAAATTTCAAAATTCTGATAAAGAAACCCATTTTCTATGTAAAGACTGATGTTTTAGTCATTTATTTGGACTAAAGGACTTTTGTTTAATCAGAAACTTATAAACCACACTTCTATAATAGAACTACATTAAATTTACCAAAATACTAAGAGCTTACCTACCATTTGAAACTTCATACTGGACAATTTGCAAGGCATTGACAAACTGGTCTAATTCCGTTTTGTCTGCATTCTTAATTAAAACTGTTGAACCTGTAGGCCAAACTGCTTCACAACTAGTTTCACGAATGTGTAATTTTATCACATTCTGTCTTGATATCTGTAAATAATAAAACAACTCGTTTTTCATCCAGCAATTAAGGGATATCAGGTAATTTCTGTTACTGACAAGATATTTCACTACAAAAATATTAGCAAGTTTAGATTTGTAAATCAGCTTAAAAATATGTCAGAAATATGAAAGGCTTTCAAAACTTGCATATAATGATTAAAAGGTTTTGTTCCAAAGATTTATGAAATTTTCCACAAGGTTTTGCTAAATTTCAAGACAAACAAAAATTTATTATGACAGTTACATGGCTTTGCAAACATGTTAAAAACAGTAAAACCATAATTTGTTTTGTTTATTGCCAGAGTTAAAGTTATCTTGCAGTTATCACAAGAAATGCCACAAAAGTTTAAAAAAAATATAATGTTAGCACTGAACAACCTAACACTTTCTTTTTGCCATTAACCAGAACCTCAAACTTTTTCATAAAACCTATAATGACGAGTTGGGGGATTGTTGCTTGTATTACCTTGCCTTTAGTCTGAAAACTTTGACACATGGCTGCAGTAGTCTTGGTTGAGGTGTCAGTTGTTATGTTTATCACAGTGGCAACTAGTAATTTGATTCAAAGTTGATAAGTTCAAAGTGAAGTTAGGTCACATGACAATCAGTAACCTGACGAAGGCCGCAGACTACGGCCGCAATGTCGTAAATGTTGCAAAATTTTTTCTTATTTCCATTAAGCAATTTGTTTTATCTTATAACATTAAAGGGATGTGTTTTAAAAAAGGGATAATTTCTGAATTGAAGAGTACTTATTTATGCATGTCGTTTCATCACATATATTACTATAGAAGTTAGGCTGGGTATGGGTTAGCTTGCATGATTATACAATAGTACGCCCCAATACGGAAATTTTACCTTAAAAAATTTCAATTATAGTCATTTATACCTAGTGGAATATTGCAAATCCTAAATTCAGATTAGCTATGCTACTGAAGGTCTAGTAGCAGAAAAAATGTGTTTCCTTTCCTAAATATATATATATATATTTTCAAAATTTTCATCAATTCCTTGCAACTAGTAGGGAATAAGTACAAGTAATTTTAAAAACAGGTAGATATCTTGGCTTCAAAAATCCTAATTCTAAATATCCTTGTGCCTCATAGATTTTACATATTATGACAGCCAATTGTAAACAAATTGGGAAAATGTTCTAAACTCCCGAAAGAACATAAAATAAATTAGGGTACAATCAAATGATTTGAAAACATCTGTTCTTTCTAAGTTTTTAACACTGTAGTAGTGTGGAGTCCGCTGACGTTTGTGTTCGGTTTACACAATGGTGGAACATGTGAACGTATAAGAAATATTTCGGACTGTTTTAAAAAATACTTTGAAAACTACAGTGAAAGTCTCCCTTCTTTTTTTAAAAAATAGATAATAACAAACATGACAGTGAAAATAATTAATTTTTCTAACTATCTTTACCTGAAGTTTTGCAGGTTTTCGGATCTGTCCTGGCACAATGGTATGAACGAAAAACGAATCTGAAGCCAATTTATATAAAACTAGCGAACCTGGCTTGCAACTGATCATTTTAAACAAGCCCGTTGCTCCAGTGTATTTTACGTCTCCGGTCACTTCAGAAATTTTAGTTCCATTCAGTCTAGTGGCCATTTTGAATGGCAATGGCGCGAAATCTTCACAACAACCACATGTGAATCCTGGGAAGGAAAAACCCTGGGACTTGACGTTTTTTTTCAACAGTGTGGCCCTGGGTCTGTATTCCTAAGACGCCATTTTGAATATCAAGATATCGTTTTAGCCGAAGAAATCAGAAGAAGTTTCATAATGTCTGTTGCTCTTAAGCGAGTGCTTGACGTATGTAGAACTGGTTTGATGAGAAGAACAATGACTACGACTGGAAGAATGCCGGAAAAGATTGGTTCTGGGGGAAAAGAACTGGTAAAATTCATAGTTGTGTAGCCGATGTCATCAATAATATTTAAGTTTAAGTTTGTACGATTTTGAGCAAAAGTTTTACTTTTTGAATTGAAAGATAAGGAAACATACGTAAGCATCTCACTGTATGATTGTATTGTAGTTTTTCTTCTTTTCCTGTTACGTTAATTTATCAAAGATTTTTGCTGTAGCTTTACCCGTCAGCCGGAACGAATTATGGTGTGTTTAATATTTATTTAGCATATACCACACAAGTGAAAACTACTTTTCGCGCGCTCTGATTGGTGATCTCGGAAGTGATTAGCCAAAAGTTTTAATCGCCTCCGAGCGGCATATGAGAAACAAAATGGAACTGTTCCTAAAAACACAAAAATGGGAACAAAGTTTGCTTTATTAGTAGATATTTAATGTTTAATTACTTACTTATTTTTCCAAACAAATACATTTAAAAAAATTAAAAAGTTTGGCTTCTTTAAGCTTGTGTGGTATATACTAAGAAGAATTGTTCACCTCAGTATAAGTGAAAGTGGTAGATACTTACCACCACTTCTGTGAATTATTAAGTAAAACCTGGAAAGTGAGAACGGTAAAATTACTTTGATCTGTGCACTTTTGCTTATTTCTTTTTCTTGCATCAAAGCTGTTTTTACTTTAAGATAAGAGCTTTTTATGTTTTCTCTTGCCTTTTTTCTTTCATTGCTGGCTCTGTGTGGTAAATTCAGGTATTAGCAAACAATGACAGTATAATTATAACTGTGGCTATTTACTCAGCAGCTGTGATCAATGATACCTGATATGTTTTATGCTTTGCAGCCATGCTAAAGATAAATTCTTTTTTGAGTTTAATGGCTTATTGAATCCAGTGTTTATCTCTAGTTTTCAATGAGAATCTTTGACTCCCCCTGGACGGGACATTATCCATTCACAAGTTAGCTCTTAGCAGATTCTAATGTTCATTAACTGAGCTTGGAAAGATGGAAAGCTAAGTCAGCTTTGGCAGAAAAGAAGGTCATGTGATTGAATCTGGAACCTTGTGACCCAGAGATCTTACCAACTGTGCTAACTGTGCCTGCAGCCATGAACTCTATTCAAAAAGCTTTATATCCAGCAGCTGCAATTTATACTTGAAGTGCTATCTACCCTGCAGTCTCAAATGATACTCAATATAAATTATATGTTTTATAATCTTGGAATTGGGTTATTCCAGAAAAAATCCACACCTCCACGACGGATAGCAAACTGGAAATCCAGGTAGGAGGGGGGGCCAAAAAACGTTACCATCTATTGGGAGGTGTGGATTTTTTCTGGAATAACCCATTGTCAACAACTTGAAAATGTTATATACCTTGATGAGGAGAATGAAATTCAAAATTCTAAATATATGGTGGTGTAAGTTTAATTGTTTCAAGTTCATTGTGTAACGTCTGCCTTGCATTTCAAAATAATAACTATGTCCTTCTTTTCTAACTTTGGGTTTATCAATGTGATTGACTTAATCATACATTTTTGTTGTTGGACAATACATTTGTTATGCCATTTAATTTGAACAAAAATAGGTTTAATACTTTACTTGGTACACAAAGGAATCACCACACTCAACAGTTACCAGCTACCACGATTTATAAATTTTGGGTATTGTAGTACTTCCCTGAAACACATTGTCTACCTTGTACTTAAGTCAAACAAGTCTGAAAAAAAAATTGATTTTTATAGCTAAAACATGTACAGGGTAAGTATTCAATACAAAATATTCATTTCCAAAATTTTCGTGAAGTGTACTTCCTCTTTAAAGATTGAATAGACTATTTTCGAACTTCCAGTTACTGCTGATTTAAATGACTGCAGATTCATTTTATACAGTCTTAGCCTTGTTTTGTTTTAAATATTCAAGAATAATTGTGTGAGAGAGAGCAAGAAGTCACACCTTCAACAAGACACCGAGTTGTAAGTAGTGCAAAACTGCATTGCCATTTAGGAATGTCTAACTTCATAGTGAGGCTAAGACTACAAATTGAATACATTGTCATTGTTGTCAGCGGTAACTGCAAAATCGAAAATGGTCTATTTTAACAGCACTGGATAATTATATAGCATTTTGAGATTTTGGTATTAACAACATAGTTTGTATAAAAAGGAAATCTCTGTTATAAAACTAAACTCTTGTAATAATTCTTCAATATTTTATCATTATCTCTCAACAGAGCCTTGTTCACCAGCTTACAGCTTTCACATTTGTCTCCCTTGGAATCCTTGGGCCAGGAATCCTGATGATGTTGACCCGAGAAAAACCCAGCAGTGAACACTGAAAATTAGGAAACATCTTAGCTATTGGAATGGAGTCTTGCTGCTGTGTTTCATGAATTTAATGGATAAACTTTGCTAATTGTCACTGTTACATGTAGATCCTTTTGTCTAATGCATGGTTGTAATCTTGAGTGTTTCAAAGCTTGAAAATAATGTTCTGTTACAACATGTTTCATCATACATGAGTATTTCAAAGGGTGATATTTTCTGTTGAAGGTCAAACAAATAAATAAATTTCACACTCCAAGACAGAAATGCAAACTAAATCTTCCTCGGTAATACTGGTAATTATGTTTAAATTTTATCAAGTTAAAAGTTAATATGACCTTCCAACACTATGTGCATCCAGGTATACATTAATTTTATTCAAAGATTTACAAATTGATATAACTTTTGTTGGTTATGTATAACACATTTGGTTTAACCAAATTAAGGAATACTTAAACAAGGAGAAGAAGCTGTATGTGTGCTTCGTTGACGTGGAGAAGGCATTTGACAGGGTCCCGAGGAAGGTATTGGAGTGGGTAATGAGGAAGAAAGGTTTACCAGAGGTAATGGTGAGAGCAGTGATGAGTTTGTATGAAGGTGCAAAGAAAGAGTCAGAGTTGGACTAAAGTTGTCTGAGGAGTTTGAGGTGAAAGTTGGTGTGCACTAGGGATCCGTGTTGTCGCCGTTGGTTTTTGCGATCATGGTTGATGTGGTTACAGTTCTACCACTAAACCACGCTTGAAAGTATAAGATGAAATGGTAACTTAACGTATTGAACAATCTAATCTTTAAATCTCAATTTTTTTCCAACTATTTTAATATTAAATTGTTCTACAAAAACAAAAAAAATGCATTATAGGCAATTTTAAGTTAAAAAAAGAAAAGAAATTAAAATATAAAAAAAGGCCCAGTTGCATGAAAGGTGGCAGAAGAAATATAATGTGGAACAAAGGAAGATTAAAACTCGGATGATTTCCAGTCCTGGGCATTCCGAAGACTTTGTTTACATTTCGGTTGGGGTTCATGTAAGACGTCTCAAAATGTAACATTCCTAAGCTACGTGACCACAAAATTCATGTCCGCTCAGCCAGCTAAGAATGTATAACCATAATTTTCGATTTGCTTTTCTTCCCACAATCCAGTTAGTTTCCGTTATCACACTACATATCCGATAAAACACACTTTCTAATCTTTGATAACTACTAGTTTTAATAAATTTACACTGTAGCCATGTACACTTTTCATTTTAGCTCAGTTTTGGCAGACTTTATTTTGATCCCAAAGTGTGGACTAATTTTTTTGTTGTAAATTTAAATACGATGTATTGCAGCAGCTATTAAAGGCTTGCATGAAGAGTTTCATTTTTTGGGAGTTTGGGGATGAGGTTTGGAAGTTGTGCCCCCCTTTTCAAAATTCCTGGATCTGCTCTTGTACTGAAATTAAGTTTGGATTATTAATATGCAATTAAATATACAGACAGTTTTGACAGTAAAACAGTGCCACTTGCATGCCGAACCTAATTGTTGATTTACTGTAGAAAAAGCATATGTTTTGAGGTTTCCTTTCCTATTATTTTCATTTTCCCTTAAAAACGATTGAACAGTTCTACACGTGTTGTGGACGCTAGATCTAAATCTATTTACTCCAGTGTCGAAGTTCATTAGGGAACCGTGCAACAAAGGGTTTGTACTTAGATAAGGTTTTTACAAATGTTTATGAAATCAACTAAAATTTCTGTTTCTGAGTTTTACACGAAAATAAGTTACCTTTTCTTAACATTTTAAACTAGTTATTTTCCAAAGTTAGTGACAAAACGTTTGTCCGAAAATTATTCTAGAAAGCTGTTTAAAAGCGTACAGAACAAAGTGTTACTGAAGTCAGTGTGGGAAATTCGAAAGTTCCCACGTTAACAAGCCTAGGCATAACCAAGACCAAAGCAAATAGGGACCTTGAGCAAAGTGGACGGTGACGCCGACAATGACAGCAAAGAACAATCACAAACACAATAAGTGCACGTTGGAATGTATCAAGCTGAGCACTTGCACGTATATAGTTACGTTACTGAATTAGAACGAGAAATGACCTTTTTTTTGAGTTCCAATGGACCGCAAGGACGTATAACAGATACGTTGCTAGTATTTGTTTAGCTTTATAAAGTGGATAAAACAAAACCCTTATGAACCTCACAAAGAAGTAAAGAGTAAGGCGGGAATGTGATTTTCCTGAACCGACGTCGTTCGCGTTCCCGTCTTCGTTGCTAATGGTTGGTATTTGACGATATCAACGAAGAGTATTTAACGAAAGAATTTCAAAACTTGGAAAAGTAATATTTCAAACAAACATTTTTTATGTAGATTGAGAATATAAGGGTCAGAAATATTTCAAAATGGCTTCACAAAGACAATGAAACAACAGTTTGCAAACCTCTGTTAATTAGAAAACAACATTTCGGATTTTTATTTACATCATTCGCCAAGAAAACTCATTGACCGTTGAGGAATATTTAGGCTGTTTCTGAAAACATCTCAGGTATGTATATAAAAACAAAACTCTAAATTTCTATTACTAAAGTAAAAAATGTATGTTAAACATCAACTCTAACAAATGCTCCAAAAATCAAATATTTCTTGAGCTTGTATGTTACAGTTATTAAATCGTTTTTTCACTTGCTATATTGTGGGTAACGGAAACGCTTTATGGAAAACCATGGAGATAATGTGGTTCTGTATTTCGTTCCTGTTTCAACTTTTTGTCAAACAAGTGACTCCAAAATGACAAAATTGGTTTTCCAAATACCACTTTGACGTACAATCGTTATCACAAACAAAATGATGTCAACCTAAGATCATGCACAACTTTGGATCATGAAACCGGGTTTCACCCAACCGTCTGCTGTTCCTGATCAAGCGTTCGATAACCCGCTAAGGGCATTTGCGTTCGACACAACATTTTCCTTGCTCATTATATTCTTGTTTTGATATCCACATTTGTTGAAAGGAACCCTGAAAGATGGAAACAAAGTCATTATAAAACTAAAAAAGACAAAATTATAACAAAAAATATATAGCCTTTACTAGTTGATAATTAATATGATCCATCCAATGGGAACATAGAAAATTGTAAGAATATTGAGAAAGTCAACTAAAGGTTAGTGTTAATTTTAACTGTTACATCCTGAATAGAGCTCTAATACAGTATGTTAAAGACTTTTCAGTTTATTCAAAACAAAGATGCTGTGGAAAAAAAAGGCAGATAGAAAGACACTATTTTGTTGAATACACTGTCTCTAGCACATAAGACTGACCACAGAAGCAAGAATTGCCCCGTTTATCTTGGGGTAACATCATAATCAATACCTTTTTTCTAGCGTTACAAAGCAAAATTAGTAGTTCGGCTCCTTTCAACTCGCATGGTTGTTAAGTTTTTTATCTATATGCTATCAGCATTAATTGTTTTATAGCTACTGTAACGAGTTTTGTATGCACTGTGAACACAGTCTTTGTTTGCAGTTCCACAAGTTAAAATGCCAAGTTTTATCTCATTCGACTGTAAGCACAGATTATAGGACTGGGGCGAGCATCTAATTATGCAGCGGTCAAAAAAGGTGGATTTCTCTCAGGCGTTGGATTGAGCTTTGTGTGAGTAAAGTCTAATCTACAGTCATTGAATTTAAAGTCTGGCAATGGAATCGAAATGAAATTGGTAAATGACTTTATCTGCGGATGAAATGGAGCACCCCTTTGATTTGTAATTAGCTTTGAGTTCACACGCGTGGTTCTTGCTTTTAGATTATGAAATCAGCTACTCCATTGATGAAACTGTAATCAAGGATGGAGCAAGGAGTAAAGAGTTAATCCCAAATAAAAGACTTCGCAACACTAGCATCAAAATTAAAATTCGAGAAGCAAGAACGTAACCTACTATCTGGGGACATCATGCATGGACAATAAACTTACATACTAGAATTACAATACCAACCAAAGAGGCAAGAATCGATCCTCCAATCCATGGGTTGAACCGTCTCTCAGTGGTTGTGTTGGCTGATATCAGTTTTAAGCGCATGCTCTGTTCAGATACAACGACATTGGTTACCAAGGTTTTTCACTGCTTGACAAGATCTGCTTCTTGAGCAGGCTAAACAGATTTAACACAACCATATCTAATACATCTTGAAATACATTTCTTCAAACAACAATACATAAAATGCAAATATAACACTTTAACATGTTATTCTAATAAAAATTCATTGGACTTATAAGAATTCAAACTTAGTGACAAGTTGGTTGCTATGTGACAAGCTTTTTATGAATGCATGGTTTAGGGAACTTCTGCCATTACTGACCAGCAGAGCATTACCACTGTCAACCAAGGGAATGGAAGTGAGACCTGGCCAGTAAGGACTGAGGATATGTGCTGCATGGAGAGAAATGATATGCGAATGATACGATGGATGTGCAATGTCAGCCTCAAGGACAGACTTAGATCTGATGAACTCTGGGGAAGATTAAATCTGGAAGGTATTGGGAGATGTGTTCAGAACAGAAGACTCTGCTGCTTTGGTCACACTGAGAGAATGGACAAGAGTTTCTGGGTTAGTAGATGCAGAGTAGTTGAGGCGTCAGGTTCAGCTGGTAGAGGAAGGCCAAAGAAAACATGGGAAGAACTGATAAAGATGGATTTGAGAGAAAGAAGAGTTAGCAAAGATCTGGCTAGAGATGTGTAGGTTAGCTTGGAAGTCAATTTTCTGAAAACCGTCCGACGCATGCCAGCATATAAAACGGACGTAAAACCGAATATGATGGTGATTATCATTATCATTATTTGTGTGTTATCTTGTTCAAAAATAGTCACAGGAAATCCAAACTTGCAAAGCCTTATGAAGGCATTATGTGTCAACTTTTTAATATGAATCACCCACCAGATACATACTGCATTTAGAACTTTCAGATTACAACCCTTTTAGCAGTATATAGCAACATGCATGCTTTGCGTGCCTATATATATTTTTAATTTCTTGTTAGGTGGTTTGTGTCTAAAAGTTTCGCACACTTAAAATATGTGAAATTTTGAAATTTATATGTTTAAAATCTTTTTGTCTTCTTTTAAAATGGCCCCAGCAAGTACAACATTGTTTACGGTAGTATATTGCTTTAGTTTCGTCGTTAAATAAAAAATATTTGAATAGTAATTAGTATACACGCGCATTATTACCACTACACAATCCTAACAGGGCTCGAAATTGCGACCGATACGGTCGCCAATGCGACTAAAACTTTGAACTTGGCAACCAAAAATACAAGTTTAGTTGGCAACTATGTTCCTTTGATATATGAAAGCTTAAAGGTGAGAAACAATTTCCAAAGTCTTGTTTGTGTCTTTCTTCAAAAGAAAATGCAAATTATTTCTCACATTAAACAATCTCAGTCATTTATTATTAGTGTTCAACTACTGAATTTCTTTGCAGCT
>JANCMA020390002.1:0-11290 GCA_024336925.2 Zoanthus solanderi
CAACTTAGAAATTTGAAGTCTTCCTCCAGATAAGCTACGCTTATTTGCTCTCTTCAAAACATTCAAAATTTCCAGTACAAAATATAATAAACTGTCATAAAAGTCTGGAAAAGGTAAGTTTGGTAAATAAGGTTTACTTTAAATTTTCTAATTTTCCATTTTTAGTAATAATTTGAAACTTTAAAATTTGCCGGCTTCTTTTATTACTCTTTCAAACATGTTGCAAAACTTTTTCCAACTTCAAAACAAGAATTAATTTGTTAAAAGCATGTAGTCTAGTATTTTATCAGTCTTCTGTCTTACGTTGTTTGTTATACTTTTATTTTCACAGATTCTTGAGGTTTATTTCTGCCTCTTTATTCAAAAGTCTTTCGCGCAATTTGAGACACGAACTCCTAAATTGGTACGTATGAAAACTTCTAAAACACTATAGGTTTGAAAACAATAGACATTTTGTTTTAAAAAAAGATGACTACATTGTTTTAGCAACTTCAAGAATGTTTAAAATTTGTAAATAAAGAATTTATGAGATAAAGTAAAACTTTTCTATAGACTTGTATCGAATGCGTTTGCACAAGCTCAATTAAAATCTTTATGAGTCAAAAAATAAATCGTTTGAAACGTATTACATTTAAATAAAAAACACAGGATATCTAGGTTTCTTCTAACCTATTTTTATACCGCTTTCTAATTCATTATGTTACTTTTTATACAGTGAAACAAATAAAATTGTAACATTTGAAAACGCACGGAAGGAATGAAGCAGTACCACTTGGGGCGGTAAGCAATTTTTTGCCTTTTTAAATTGAATTGTTAAAAATCATTTGTAATTTTTGTATTTAAAACTATAAGACAACTTAACAATTTTTACATTCTTTCACGGCTTAGTCCTGGCCGATGCTGTGAATTAAACAGTTTTTATAAGTTATTCACTTGGTAATATTTCGTTTTGTAATTTTCTTATTTTGTTACTTAAATGTTTACAAATTTTAGAGTTCTAAATTCCAGTTGCGCTGAAGAAATCTGTTTAACTTTGTTTCTATTTAACTATGTACAATTACTGCTACGCGGAAAGACAAATTTTAATAGAAAAATTGCAGTTAAATCAAATTTGATAGAAAATGATATCTAGAATTTTTAAGAAATAGATAAAATAAGAGTGGGAGACCTTTATAATTTATAGGCATTGAAAACGGCAAGTTGATTTAAAAACCCATAAACATCGGACGCGAATGTTTTATTCTATTTAGCAATCGTCTGGTTTAGTTATTTCATGGCTGTGCTAATATCTTTGAAATAATTAAAAGTTGATCTGGCTGAGAAATTTCAAGTTAAGTTTTGTATAAATATTAAATGTTAATAAGTTTGATAAAGTGTAATAAAATTATATACACTAGTTATAGTAAAAAAAATTATAACCTTAATATTTCCCCTTTTGTTAATTCTAACTGAGGAATCATTTGATGCTTTTTTTAAGAGTTCTCGTTGTTTTAACTAAAACATGCCGCATTAGATCTCCGGAATTTTCTAAAAGTTTGTAAAATAGGTCCTTCCCTTTCGAGGTAATTGATGGCAATGTAGGTTCTCTAATTTCTGTGAAAGGGATATGTTACAAATTTGGTGAGTGCACCTGATAAAAAAAGCAAAACTCTTGGGCCCTTGAACTGCAAGAAAATAATCAGTAATACACGTTGAAACCTAATTTTTGCTAGGTCATAAAAAAGAGTTTAACTTGCTTTTGTTATTTCTTATAATAGTTATTTATAAATTATATTTTTTGCATAAAGTTTTAGGTTGTGTATCATGTAATTTGACTCAACCGAAGGGCAAAAACAATTTGATCTTCCTTGTCTAAACTGGTTGTGAATTTATTGGCAAATATCTGTCACAAAATTTTTACTCACGAGTTTCCTATGTATGTTTGCACCTGACTTACCTTATTTTTCGTAAAATACGCAGAAAACCAAAAGTAAACAAATATCATGATGGGCCGGAAGCAAGTGTTGCAGCGTTGCACAGGTAAGCTGAGACTTTGATTATATTGTTCAGTCAATCAGTTTAAAGTGCTTACAGATATCTGACAATGAATACATCATTATTTCAAATATTTTGTTTACTTTTCGCTCATTAGAGCTGGCTTTTCTTTGATTTTAATAAAATATTATTATGAACGTTTTGGACGGTATGAAATTAACTTTAGCATTTAAACTGTTAGATTGACACGAGACGATTTTGCTTACTCTGAATGGATTGTTTTACAAATCATAAATGAAAAAGTTTTGTTATATTAGTAAAAAATACAAACTAAATTTTGGTTTAAATTGCATTTGAACAACTGCAATCTGATAATTAATGGCTATGCTTTTTTTTGGTGGGGGGAAGGGATGAAGTTTTGCCTTTTGTACGCTTTCAAAAATGATGAGGAAATGGACGAACTCAAAGTGTTCAACAATGAAACTAATAATTGATATTATAATTTTTTTATAGTGATCAACCCAAGAAAGCTTCAAACGTTAACTGACTTATCTGTAAGTGTCTGATTTTGTAATTCTATATTCCTTGGGTTCCGTTGTTTTTTTTTCTTTTATTCATTTGCTTTTTTTAATACAATTTATTCTAATCTATTGTTCTACTCATTTTTCTATTTTTTCTTAAATATTATTACATTCTGTTTTAGTTTAATACTTTTCTTTTTTGGCCATCTAAGTTTCATTAAAAACATAAAACAAACGGCGGTTACAAACATCATGGAACAACGCATGTTAATTGTAGATTTTCAAATATATTTCAAACTTAACGTTTCGTATGTTACAACATACATCTTCAGAAATGACCGTTAGACTAAATTACAACAAATTTAAAGCAGGATGCGGAATACTGATAACTAGTAAATAATAAATAAGTAACAAATTAATAGTATTATTACCAGTATTCCGCATTCTGTTTTAAATTTGTTGTAATTTAGTCTAACGGTCATTTCTGAAGATGTATGTTGTAACATTAAGTGTATATATCAGCTGTGGGTTTTTTGTTGTATAAGTTGTCCTTACCTTTCTAATGATGATGGCAAAAGAAAAATTGGATTACGATTTTTCTTCATGGTGTAATATGCGCTTAAAGTTTGGAAAAATCACTTCTGGATTCACCTTGACCGAGCAATAGGAGGCTGGTAACTACCATATTGTTTTCGGGTCCGTGACGTCAAAAGCAGAATTTAGTAGTGAGACTGGCTCTGTTTTCGTATATCTTTTCCATTTTTTTGTAAAATTTGGTAGCCAGCTATTTTGAAGCTACGAAAATTGAAAAGATATCTAGCAACAGGACCGCACTCTCAACACTAAATTCTGCTTTTGACGTCACGGATCTGAAAACAGTATGTTAGTTACCAGTCTCCCATTGCTCGGTCAAGGTGAATCCGGAAGTGATTTTTCCAAACTTTAAACACAAATTACATCATGAAGAAAAATTGTAATCGAATTTTTTTTTTCATCATCCTTAGAAGGATAAGGACGTTATATACATACAAAAACCCACAATTGATATAGAGACAATAACCCAGTGAACAACCCAGCCCTGGTGATTACTCCGTCACTACATCAAGGGGAACCCTGGGAACGATATAGAATATGGATTAACTACAGATGCACCTTTAAGTTGTATAATTTTTGGAGTTTGATCTCGTACACTTTTTTATTAACCCTTTCAGTGCCAGTTGTATTGTTATATTCTCCCAACATGAGCCCACACTTTTCATTGAACAAATTCGAGAGAATTTGACTTTAAATCTTTCATGGCTTTGTTTGATCAATTCTCATTTTCTCATCACCAAATGTCATATTTTGTGTGTGTTATATAAGGAGAAGTTGGTTGTTGATAATTGACTGGCACTGAAAGGGTTAAGAACCAGTAACATTTTGCTCGGGCTCAATGTACTTATTTTTAATAGCTAAAAATCATTTATATAACACCCTTAGGTGCGAGGAGAGAAAACAAACTTACAAGACATTTCTGTTCAAAGAATAGTGCGACAATACGAACAAATTGAGTTTCTGTCTTATGATTCATAATCTTTTTGAACTTGCTACGGTCTTCCGATAATTGCCTAGATTATTAAAAAACTCTATTGAAACTAATGATCTATGAATTAGAATGCCAGAAGTGTAAGTTGCTAAAATTATAACCGCTTTATCCAGGAATTAGTACCTATTGTCCAATAGGGGCCGAATAAAGGTTGAGGAAAGTTTTAGCTTTAAAAGACTAAGCTGTTCCAACTTCATAGAGTTTACAATTAACGAATTTTACTAAGAGTTTAGAATATCTTAGATTTACAATTCTAGAGTTGCAATTCTAAAGTTACAATTCTAGAGTTACAATTCTAGAGTTACAAGTAAACAAATTTTTCCGTATATAACGTGAAGTTGAAGTTTTTTCGGAGTTTTCATAAAAGAGTAGCTTTGGGTCTAAAGTGAGTTTTGAAGATTGAATGTTCAAAGTTTCAGCTATCAATGTGGACGTGAAGTAATAATAACTATTACTAAATTCCATATTCTCGGTTGCAGTGACATATGCGAAATGACAAGTATTAGAAAAGAAGACGTGATCTCTACACTGCAACACTTAGGCCTTATTCATTACTACAAGGGGCAGTATATTATCTGCCTCTCGCCGGACATTTTAGATGGACACAGGCGTTCCATGGCCAAACGAAAAATTAGAATCGAATCAACTTGCTTGCACTGGACGCCCAAAGACTGGGCCAAACGAGGAAAATGGTGACAACGGCCTCCTTGATATACATTTAATTTTCATTCCAGACATTATTCAACTAGTTACACAATTTCTTAACTCGAATTTGAATATATAAATCTATAATAAGAGAAACTTCGAAAAAGTTGTCTGAATCTGGAGCTGAATTTTATAGTAATGAGCATACAACTTACACCACACTCCGTTATTGATTCTCTGTCTGCAATTTTCCTAATATGCTCCCCTGTAATGTATTTTGTATAAATATAAGGTGCAGTGTTACAAAAAGACGTATTTGCCAAGTTTTAATGTCGTAGTGCACCGAAGTTTGGTTCACTTTCGTGTTAAATCGATTTAAATGAGGAATGTTGCCAATAGCGGACAATTTGCTTTTGCATGAGTTTCAAACTGGAAGTTCGCATTTTACTGTGCCCGTAACAGGCGAGCAATTTTTCTGAAGTTTTTTTCTAAACGTCTTTGCACCAATCGGGTGCTACGTTTGTTTCACTCACTTGTACATTCCCATGGGCTAAAAAGCTTTGAACAAGCATGCACTGTTCCTGGTTTCTATTTTACAAGAGATGTTTTGTTTCCTTTTAAGATTTTATCTGTAGCAGTTTCATTTCCTGGAGAAATTGAACATTGTCCACTAAACCGGAGACAAGCGTCGGCCCCATGCAGGAGCCATTGGGCTCATATAACATTCTGCTAGCATAGTTGTAAATAGTGATGTATGTATGTATCATCTGTACAATAAATGTATTTGTAAATAGACAAAAAGCGGTCAAAGCTGTCCATGTATTACTTTTTACGGAAGAAACCAACTTCATAAATGGCTCTTATACACTGTAACTAGCTCTCTACTTTCAAATTCTTTCCTTTAATTTCTCTATTGATTTTGTTGGCCTCTGTCCTGGCGTCGGCAAAGCCGGCGTGGCTTAAATTCGACCAGCACAGAGGACCAACTACTTCTACAACAACGGTAGCAAAAAAGAGGCAAAACTGATGGCCGCGTTTTACCATATCAATTGCAAACGATAACCACAACACAAAGAGTCATCACGTGATTAAAACAAAAGATCTAAACAAGAATTGACTTACTACGTGACAACACCACTTTGCTGTGCTTTTGCCTGCTTCAGGTCTCTGAGCAAAAGTATGTCACTATCTAGACAATTTTTTCCCAATTACTTCTACAAAATTGGTATATATTTCTAGTCCCTACTGTAAATAGTCTTCTTCGCAGCAGTTATGGGTCGTCACGCAAAGCTTCTCCCACTAACTCCCCACTGGGGATTGGCGCGTTGCGTGACGACTCGGGCAGCAGCTGCGAGAGACATTATACTGTAGACTGATTCAACCAAATAATTCATTCAGAAACGGTGATTCTCGATAGCATAGCAAACGATAACATACAGAACATTGAGAATTCTGCTTTTTTCGTTTGTATGGGAAAGAATTGTGCATTGTGTTAGAAAATAAAAAGCGAATACAACTTTATACTTTGGAAGAAAAGAAGTTACATGATTCATTTAAGCTGGGAGCCTCTCATAAGCCCCCACTGAGCCATGTGAAGCAACAAAATCTGTTAAGACAAGGCAGTAATTTTCTGTAAAAAAAGCGATATATTGCTTAAAATATCCGAGTCTAGTGAAATACATTATAGTGAGAGGAAATACAGGGGACCAAAAACAAATTCCAGTTTTAATTACTGTAAAAACAGATAGGTGCAAAGTAGAGATCCGAATGAATACATCCGTGAAAGCTTTTGTACTAGTGGCTGTCGCAAAGATTTTGAGGCGTATTTTAGAAAAGGATTTCTCTCTTTTATCCAACAATCGTTTTAATCCCTTGGCAGGCTAACCTATGGTAAAGATTTTTCTTATAAATACCATGTTTTCCGGTGTATAAGTCGACCTCTATTTTTTAGGGTAAAAAATCCCACTTTTTTAAAATTTCGGTGTATTTGGATCGACGCCCAAATTCAATCGCTGTTGTTGCAGACCTTAAAAAGCTTGAACAGGAAATTAGGGACTTTAAGAAACGAAGGCGGGAGCAAAGACGACGGTAGTTGTGAAAAATATCATTTCTCGTTTATTTTTTTCCGTTTTAGATCATTGATAAATTTTCCCTTTCGACTTTACATGAGATTCTCGAACAGAAAAAGGTAAAAGGTTCAGCCTCGAAGGCAAACAAAGATTGTCAAATTTTGTTGTTTGACGTACACGTTGTTCACAGAATCCCAAAAGTGAGCTTTCCGCGGCGTATCAGTGAAGACGACGGTAAGCAGGCGGTCAGCACGCTACATTCCAACGTGCCAATTTTGTTTTCATTAATTAAGGCTATTGTTCTTTTCCGTTCCCGTCGCCGTTGCCGTCCTGTATCTTAAACTCCCTATTAGGTCGTAATTGTTTCGACGGGGCGGGGTATCAAACAGTTTTCTTCAAAAGGAGAAGTCGTTTTTTATGAGTCAAATGGGTCAATGAGTCATGAAGCAAGTTATGAGCCTGTCAGCGGTTTAGGATTAGGGTTACGGTGTTTTTTTTTCTCAGATTTAATGTTTTTACTCGACTCATTTAAACTTTAATCTCTTTGAACAGAGTTTCAAACTAGATATTAGAGCTGTTCCAATCAATAATATGAAACCATAGTAGAACAAAATTTAGATGAGATTTCTAGCACGAACTTTTTAAATTTACACTTTTGCACAGTTTTATTCAAACTATCCATTTGTGGACTTCCGTACTTGAGCGTAATTTGTCCAAAATTTGTGTCAAAGTAGTTTCACCTCTTAACGGCATGGCCGTAGCTAGGATTTTTCAGTGGGGGACAAGTCCTATGAAATCTTAAGAGAGCACTAATAATCTAACAAAAAATACCGCATTTCTTAGATACGCGTCCATGCAGAGTCCATGGACCTTTCGGTAATATCTATGGAAAAAATATGTTGTAGCATAATTTAATTCCTATCAAGTTCTATCTCTCGGTTTTTTGTCTCCAGTTAATAATTTCAAAATGCTACTGAAAAATTCGTGGGGAGGGAGGGGGAACAACTGATCCCCCTGACCCCTGTTAGCTACGGCCGTGAACGGGTGAACGGAGTTCATAGTACTCGATACATAGAAATATGTTCAAACTCCTCAGCTTCTGTGTCTGAAACATTCTTGGGGAGGGGGGTGGAGCAATTACCCCCCTGCCCCCTGCTAGCTACGGCTGTGAATGGGTGAACGGAGGTCATAGTACTCGATACATAGAAATAAGTTCCAACTCCTCAACTTCTGTGTCTGTAAAGGTACCAAAGTCGTTCTCTGACACCAGACATGGACGTACCCAACTTGAAAGATCTATCAATGGCTGCAATAAAATGGTGGAAATGGGAAAGGTTTGAGTCAACTGTTTTTTTAGTGTTAATCTCATTGGAACTGTTTACTTTCAGAAGCTATTATAAAATAATTTGGATGGAGCGAAGCATGAAATTGAGGTGAGCAAAATGGCTGGTAGTCTCCAGTCTACAGAATTTCCAGTTTCATGGAAGAAATTAAAGTATACACACACGCTTCGTATATCGTCTTTCTCTTTGCTAAGACGGAAAATAATAATTCTATAAAAGAAATAAAACATTTTTTCTTAACTTCATATTCTGGTGAAAACCTCGGCAAAATTTGTGAGAATTCTCGAGCAGGTAAAAACCCTCGACTGCGTCTCGGATTTTCACTGGTCTGCTCTCGAATTCTCCCAAACGTTCGCTTCGATTTTCTTCAGGCTATGAAGGCACGGAGAACATGTTTTATTCCTTAATTATAAAATAATTTAGATAGTGCGTGCGTTTTGATTGGTCAACATGTAAGTTTTCATAGCGCTATGAAGCACGAAGTGACGTCAGCGATATCATCGGCTGTCTCCAAGTTGTCAGTTTCATGAAAGAAAAAGAACATTACATACGCGCTTCGTATATCATCTTTCTCTTTGTTAAGTCAAAATATTGGTTTTATAAAATAAATAAACCACGTTTTTTGTGCCTTCACAGCCGTGAAAATCTTGGCCAAGTTCGTTAGAAATTTCGAGCACGCAAGTGAACTCGTCTCGGGTTGTTATTGATCTGCTCTCAAATTTTCCCAAACGTTCGTATCGGTTTTCACCAGGCTATGAAGGCACGGAAAACATGTTATATTTCTTAAATATATTTGTCAATCACGTCATGATATTAAGTCAATCGATTAAGACAAGCCTAGTACATGCGACGCGTACACGCTAGCTTTGGTATTTTGGCGGGAATGTTCTTTTTTCCCGTCACACTTAACACACTTTACAGACTTTATTATTATTGACAATCAACATTTACATAAAGTCCATTTCCGCCCGCAAATAGCAGGTGCTAGTCGAGGCGGGCGGAGATAACAGCTACAGCAGTCAGTAATAAATTACAAATAAACAAATAAATAGATAGATAAATAAATAAATAAATAAATATATATATTTAGTAGAAATCTACTCACTATCTATCGCAAATACTGCGATCTGATTGGTTACCGTACTCACTATAGATCTATCAGGTGATAGATAGCGTCTGCGGGATGAAAACAAGTAATTCAATATGGCGGCCCTTTCCCGCTTTTCATTTTAATTTATAAAGCTGTATTTGTTTAAAATTCATTTTTACAAAAAGCTAACAGTTCGTCAAAAACGTCAGGCGGTTTAAACCTTGTTAGGTCGCGGGAGCAAGTATGGTGTCTCTTTTGGTTATGAGCTAGCACTTTTTGCTACTTTTTTCTAAACACACAGATTGAGGAATTGGTTTTAAAAATCACATTTCTAAAATCTCAAACAGATGAAGTTTAACATATCAAAAAAAGGAGTTCAGCTTTTTTCTTTCTGTAGTGTCTCGCGAAAATCTGTGTAATAGACATCTGTGTTATATATCTAAACACTCTATCTTTCTAAGACATATATATACTATGTCTATGTATTGTAAGAAGCTGTTCCCTCCTGTTTGTCAACTACATTTTTATTCGGTATTGATCAAGTCATTGATCATTTAATTGATGTCAAATTATGGGAAAAGCTAAACTAACGCAAGTGAAGTCCAAGTGGTTTTTAAAGACCTATGCATAAATTCTTTATTAGCTAGAAAGTCCGACAGACTTATCTAGGGCAGCCTATTTACAACTGCAGTTATTTTATTTCATGAATTTGTTAATTATTTCTCACTAAGCAACTCAAGCTCGAAGTTTTATTTTCAAACTCAGTAATAATTCATCAAGTTAAAACAAAAAAAAATCACAACCGTGATTATGGTTCGGAAATGTGATCTTAATTAGCATATATTTTTACGATTTCATTTCTTCGTTTACTCCTTAGTTTTAGTTTCGATTGAGAAGATATATCAAACACTCGGGACTAAGTTTCGTCACAGTTTCCAAACTCCTCGAATTTCGTCAAAAATACTCCGCTGCGCGTCATATTTTCAACTCTCTTCTCAGTATTTCGAAATGTGATGAAACACTTGTCTCGAGTGCTTGATATATTACTTTTTACATTTTGTTAAAGAATGTAAGGCGTTTTATCAAAGGAATCGTGACCAAAACATTTGTTATATGTACGTTCCGTACAAGACTCTGGTCTGACTTTGTACTGTTTTGATTTCACTATTTCTTTCTTTATCATTCTAGAGGCCTTAAAGAATTATTTTAGTTCCAGTAAACTGTATTTTATTAAGTTTCTTTATGTAATCGAACCTTTACGAGTTCAATATGGAATTAATTTACACGAATATGTTTTAGCCCTAACGGGCTCACGCAATACACCATTTTTCTAATGCAAATTTTTATTCGCCCCAGTCCTTTGTGGGGGTTAAAAACTGCAAATCTGGTGAATTAATAAGACAAAAGTAACCGAGCAATATTGTTTTGCCCCCAGAGAGGCCTGAAACTGGTAAAAGTTTGCGTTAGAAAAATGGCGTATTTGAGCCTTTTAAAACACACAAGTGCAAATTAATTCCATATTGAACGAGTAAAAGGCTCGATTACATGTTAATCATATACTGAAAAAGTTATAAAAAAATGACGGTGAAAAAGCAAAACATTGTGGCAATGCATGCGTTCATGGACACTTCATGCCTTCGTCTTTGTCATAGAAACCTCTGCATTTTGATTGGCTTATTAGCTTTGAGATTTTAATTGCACGAAATCACAAATTTCAGCATGGAATTACATGCACATTTTTGCTCAGAATTACAAAGTAATTACACCGCTCTTAACCAATTAGAATCAAGTAAGTGTTAATGTATATGATTAATGGTAAAATTCAAGTACAGGTAGCACATTCATCTAGTAGCTAACTTTTAGCCAATTAAATTGTCACTAAGGCCACGTTGGTAACGGGGATTACCCCCTTATAAGTTACCATTTCAGTGGCTTCTAGTTAGCTTCTATCACGCATATGCTATCTATAATTTGGGATCTTTGATTATGGTTATAATCTCCGATCAGGATCTGTTAATTCATATAGGCATGTACCTAACACTAAGCGTTTTTCTGAATTTGTA
>JANCMA020390109.1:0-11289 GCA_024336925.2 Zoanthus solanderi
CCTCGTGCAGTCATTGTCAGCAAAAGGCGACTGAACAAACAAAACTTTCTCGAGGATTTAAGGTAAAACAACTAAGATGTTACGCATTAAGAGTCAAAGTCATCTGCAACTAACAAAATTATAATTCTTCTACATTGTTTATTTTTTAAATTTTAATAAACCGCGAGGCAGAGTTTTGAACCGGAAATGGTTTCAAAAACCATTCAAGCAAGCGATTTTGTACTAAAACTTTATTGCGATTCTTATCAACTAATATTGTATGACCTCAACTACAGATTGAATTATCAACAGCAAACATTTTGAAAGCAATTAAGTACGTTTTAAAAATAAATTACCAAGACAATTATAAACTAGATTTACCAATCATTGATAAACATTAACTCACTAAATTGAACATTTTTGAAAAAAACACAGCTGTCAATTTTGTGTTACCACGGCACAAAGTAACTTTAATTGCATTTTCGATAGAAAATCTTGCTCATGGATAAATTTCAGGAAAAGTCCCATTATAAGTGATTGCTTTCAGAGCAGTTGTCTGAGAGTTATTAGAGAATGAAGTTGCCCCGGCACTCTGAACCATCACCCCCCCCCCCTCCCCCCGAACCCTTCCCTTTCTCCCAACAAAAGCAGGAAAAAGTTTAGGTCAGTTAAAAATTAATTAAATTGAAATTTAAACAAACCTTTCTTTGTGTGTTAATCGTTTATGGTCGTTTATGGTCTTTGTTCATTCAACACTTTGCAGGTTCATCAAGGAATTATTCTCAAAGATACTTCCACACAAGGAAAATATATTTTCATTCCAGGTAAAAAACGCTACAATCATTTATTGATGTTTATATATGTTCCAATCTTTGTATTTATGTTTTAATAAAAACTAGAGGTGACTACGAAATTAAACAGTTAATTCTGAAAGTAATTGACTTAAAAGTATTTGATACCGGTTTATCATCACAGTAAAATGTTACTTTTTCACCTAATACTGCTTATTTTTGTATAATCGTGATATAGGAACTACTAAATTATTAATAAAACATTGCGTTTAATATCCTTCCTGCAACGAAACACAATAGGCCCTCCTGGACCTCCTGGACAACCTGGTTTTCCTGGGAATCCTGGACCACGTGGAAAACGAGGAAGGAAAGGGCGATATCTATTTGATGACAAAATTCAGCACTCAACACAACGAAAAGTACAACACAATGCGAAAACTACATCATGACTCCAAAATTGCAACTACATAACACCAAACGAACACCACAATATCAGTTTTGTGTCAGTTTTATTTACCATACAAACTCCAAAATAAATTCAAAACACAGAATTCTAACATTATAATGCCAAAAGTGAATTTTGTCATCAGTGACACTCCGTAGATATTAACATCTCACATTTAATTATTCTTTACAAATATATAGCACATATCTAGCGATTTTCGTTTATCATTTTTTGGCGCTCCGCCATTTAGAATTGTGACGTGTTTTGGTTGCCGTGCCAGGCCCCAGTCGTCTGTTGCTTTTGATTTTGTTAAACTTTGAAAATTAAAATTAACTTAGGATAAGTTATATACAAAAAAATAATCAAATGTGAGCTGTTAATTTGAGCTAAAGTAAGTTACGAAGGATACACATAGATACTAGCGTCAGCTGACGGGATTATAAATTACTTCTGCCAGTATTATTATTGTCATTTCTTTATGCCTTTTTGTTGTTTTGCGGTTTATTTTTGGGTTGCAGATTTCCAAGTACACAAATCTTGCAATAAAGATGCCACCTGTTTCGTCTCAAGTTTCTCATCGTATCTCTCAAAGTTTTTGCTCAGTGTTCGAAGAGCTAATTTTTCTGATACGTCATCGTTCGCGCTTCCGTCCTCGTGGCGTAAAGTCCCTGGTATTGTTTTAACTGTTTCAGTTAAAATTAAAAAATAAAACTCGATCATCCATCTTATGTCGAAACGTATAGTACGCATGTAAGCTTCCCATGAAATTTGAGCCAATGAAAGGAAAGATAAAACTCACCCAACCTTAATTCAACCAATCACAAAGCTTGTTCAAATCTTGAATTTCATGGGAAGCTTACGTCCCGTACTGTACGTAGGTCTTGAAAGCACCCAAAACACCTTGCGCGTAAAGTCTACGCGCGGTTGGCCCTGGGGTCAACGAATTCTGCCAAGTCATCCGCCATATTTGAAAGAAAAAAAAGTGGGTTTTTAAAAGAGAGAGTATCTTTAGAAGCATTGGGTTATTTGGCTTTCCTCTCGTTCTTCGATACTTAAACATGCCAGGTCCAGAAGAATCCATCACAAAGGTTGTCGTACATCCAATTGTTCTTCTCAGTGTAGTCGACCATTTTAATCGTATGGGTAAAGTTGGAAGTCAAAAAAGAGTTGTCGGTGTTCTCTTGGGCTCAAGAAGGAAAGGAGTTCTTGATGTTGCAAATAGTTTTGCAGGTATGTTATAAAAAATACCTTTGAAAAATCAGTTCGATTAGAACTCATGGGGGTTTAATGAAATAATGAATTTTGGTATTTGAAAGAGTGGAGCGGAAAGAGTTTTACTGCTAGTTTCAGATTTTTACCATCTACACGTGCTTTTAAATCTTTTCTATTTACCTTCAGTACCATTTGACGAAGACGATCGAGACCAAAGTGTGTGGTTCCTCGATCACGATTACTTGGAAAATATGTATGCTATGTTCAAGAAAGTAAATGGTATGTGTGGATTAATTTTATCAGACATTAGGCCAAACGCGGTTATTAGGTTGACGTTAGATTTAAAAATATTGAAATTAAAAGAAATAATTCAAAATTTTGGTATCGTCGTTGCTGCCAAACTCGTTCGTGGTAAAATTTCCGTATTGGCCCATACTCGGGTTTCAATAAGGTTTGGAGCAGGAGGGCATTTGGATTTTGCAACTTGGCAAAGTTAATGCAAAGCCTTATAATGATATATAATTATAATTATATCCGTTTTTAGTCTTTATGGTGCTGCCTTTTCCCGAGAATCGAGGGTGGGCAACACCTGGCAATGTCTTACTCCCACTCTCCAGGCGATTCTGTTGAGTGGATCAACATCCTCCAGGTTATGATCCGTCAGGTCTTTTTCCGGTAAAATTTCCGTATTGGGGCGTACTTTTGTTTAATCATGCAAACTAACCCTCACCCAGACCCTAACTTTTATAGTAATATACGTGATGAAACTGCATGCATAAATAAGTACTCCCCAGTACGGAAATTATCCCCTTTTTCCTTAAAAATGTTAAAAATTTATAGTTGCAGAGACGCTAAAAGCAGCTGGGTAAAGTTGTCTTTACAGCCGGTCAGTTTGCCCGGTGCCTGGTCCTTAATGAAACCCTTACATTCTATGGTTTAATCAAGCAAACTAACTCTTACCAAGACCCTAACTTTTATAGTAATATATGGGATGAAACTGCATGCATAAATAAGTACACCCCAGTATCACCTATTTTCTATTAATTTATAAAATCCTCACTCTAACCCAAGAAGACCCAATATGCCCAGTCTCTATGGGCCTAGGGACAATTGGTTTAAGCAGAGCTTTGACTAAACATATTTAAGAATAACTAAATTACATTTTTACTCTATACAAAAAATATATTTTTCACAAATTATTAATTGAACTGACAAAGATTATCTTCATTTTTTCACACTGTTTATCGGGATATATAATTTGCAGTGAATTTTGAGATCTTAGGACTGGCTTTAAACTTGTAAAGCATTAGGCAAAACTGAAAGATTTGAGAAGTCGTTATTTTGTATGTACTTTGATTTTTGTACATTTGCTTGCTAGATTATTATTTTGTAAGGACATTGAAAATGAAATGTTAACCAATCTATCAAGTCAATTTGTATGACAATGATTGATTCAGCAAAAAAATGACATTAACCCCATTTTGAACAATGTTGTGGAGGGAGAATATGCTAGCAAGCTCCAAAATCAGTCGGCTGTTAGAGGGAGCCTGTGTCTGATTTGAACCCTTATGTAAGCTTTGTTTCATTTGTGTACGTAATCATATGACATCAAGCTCAGTTTGGAATTAATTGCATGAGTGGGTTTTTCAAAAAGTATCAAAATTTGCAATTTGAGCTTTTTGAAAAACTCACAAGTGCAATTACTTACAAATTGAACTAGAAAAGTTGTATGATTACTTAATAATAATATACATGCAAGTTCCCACATTCAAGATCTTGTCTGGATTTTATTTACAGCACTTGGATGCTCTTCAAACAGATCCCATTGTTACAAATTTTAGATCAGTTGCTTCGCAAATTCCAGTATTGTTTTTTGTTGTAAACAGTGAAGATGTATTTCAATCAAGCTTCAAACTTGGCAAATAAACATTTTTGTCTTTTGTAATTTGCATTGGTATTACAGATTTCTGCACTGGTATTACTTGAAAATTGCTCTTGACCAATGAAAATCGAGAAATTCTTGCATGTATTTTATTAGCTTTGAAATAATTTTTTTTTTAAATCTGTAAATTTGCATGTATCAGTGAATAGGCATAGTGCAACTTGCTCATGACTAAAATGTTTATCATTACAAAAAGAAGTGCAAGGAACTGACATATTGAAAATTAGGCCTTTGTCAAAGCATCTGACCATGATTTGTTTTCTATGTTTTATAGCAATCTTGAATTATCTGGATAAAATATAATTTTGGGTTTTTTGATTCGCCCGTTTTCCTTTGTTGAAGACCGTTTACCGATTACTACCTGCCATGATTAGCCTAAGCTATTTGCAGGTAGTCTTCATCTAAATGTAAACCTTGATTCTGTAAATAAAGATGTTGTTGTTGTTGTTGTTGTTGTTGTTGTTGATATCACAAATGCCATGACTGCACAACACTTTGTTTTCAACTTCGTTGTCAATGGTCTTTCTTTTAAAATTATCCATTTAACTAATCATAGAGACAAAAAATCCAAGCAGAATTAAATTAGGATTAGGCTTAACTACTTGTATTAATTTGAATTTCTATCAACAGCTATTCAAGTATTTGAAATGCTCGTATTTTACTGTCTAATATAGTGCCTTTCTGTCTGACTGAAAATAAGTTTGCCTAATTAGGTAAAAAAAAACACACCTGTGCACATAAAAGACAGGAATAAGAAAACACCGATATTTTTGTAAGCAACATTAAAAAGTAAAGTGTTTAATTGGTTTGTTTAAAATTTAAAAAAAAAAACTTATTAAAAAGCTAATTGATAGTATCTTACATCTGGCATATTCTAGGTAGTTATTAAAAAAAATATTGTATTCCTTCTATATAGAATCACATTTCACATCACAATTATTGCTCTCAATTGCGTAATTATTAATGAAGCATGGAGACAGGAAATAACCAGGCTACTATGCAACTACTTTTGGTGCAAACTTACTTATTGTAATGATCGACACAAAAGAAGTAATATTGGGCTTGGATTCTATAAATAAGAAACCTTTCAATTAAAAATCAACTGGCAACATTTTAAAAGTAGTCACATAAATTTATCAAACATTTTGCAGCTTCACAATATGCTGATAAAATGAATAACATTTACAACTTATGAACAACAGTATTAAGTTACAGAAATTAGGTACTTGTAAGTATAGAATTTGGAAAGTAAGCTACCTATTATTAAAAATGGAAGACATTATGTTTAAACAAAGTATATTCATAAACCTGAGGAAATAAAATTGCACACTAAACATGTTGTAGTATATGTACATGACAATTGTGGCAGATTTATCTTTAGCATATGTAAGGAACACCAGAAATTGCAATCCATTTTCAATATTTTCAATAAACGTTTGAATTTCAAACAAAATTAATAGCTTTAAATGTATTGGGTAGTTTAACATTTGTGTAATTAATACTTATGTCCAAATAGTAATGAAACTAACAAATACATTCCTGGCTTAGATAGCAAGGTGCAAAGAAATCTGACAGGATGGAAAAAACATTCTCGTTACACAGTATATTTGCCTGGAGTACCAAAATACAAAAACATCATACATACACATACAAAAAATGGTGTCAGTTTGTATTTACAGTACAACCAAAGGCTTTCTTTGTGATTCACTAAAAACAGGGTTTAGTTACTCAAAAGTTAATTAGTAATATGCAGCGCTAGCTAAAAGCCAAGTTCTCTACAAGTCTCACAGTCTACCAATGTCCTGCAATGAGAAAAAGAGTATTTGGCTCCACCTTGCTGTTACTCATTTATAAAGCTTGCTCGACTGGAACAAGCTTGGTAACTTATCTTGCTGAAGGACACAACACAGTTGTCTAGACAGGATAATTAATTAAAAGTCACATCTGCTACCAAATGGTACTTTACTGCTCGCTGCATTTTAAACACTTTACTACAATAGGTAACCTTATAAGTTGAATGATGAACATTTTTTATTGAAAACTTACAAACCTTACCTTATCAAGGAAGAAGGACAGACCAGCTACAGTAAAATAACAAATAGAAACAAAAAGCCAAAGATAAACTTTGGTTTAGCAAAAATCTAATACAATTTCAACACTAACACCTGGTTTATGACCAAAAATGCTCTTATGACATACATTTATATAACAGTAAATTATTACACTGCTCACAACACACGTAATTACTCAATGTTGATTGGCTAAGGTCGGTGCAAATTTTTCTCTTAAGGCAAGTGCAAAAAAAGAGTTTTCAGTGCATTACTAGTTAATTCAGTGCAATTTACTTCCAGAAATAGACACTTATGATTGCATAACCAGGGGTTTCATTAAGGGCCGGGCACTGGGCAAATTGACTGGCTGTAAAGACAGCTTTGCCCGGCTGCTTTTAGCATCTCTGCAACCATAAATTTTTACCATTTTTAAGGCTTTACATAAACTTTGCCCGGGTGCTCAATCAAAATGCCCTCCTGCTTCAAACCTTAATGAAACCTCTGCATAACAATCCCTAGAGTTTGGTAAGAACTAATAAAATCTCAGTTTTGTTATGGTGGCAAGATGTACGAAGTTCAAAGTGTTTTATATTTTATCAACAGAGTTTTGCCACTGCACACAATAGAACTCGCTTTGTAATTTTATTATGAATGTTATTAAAAAATAATCAAACAAATTTGTATTTTTAAAATAAATTTGCACTAGTGAATTTTTAAAAAGCTCAAACTGCATTCACCAATGTCACCAATGTTAAAACTTTTTGAAAAGCCACTAGTGCAAATTATTTTCAAAATGAGCTTGAAGTCAAGATTGTGATTACAGTACCTACAATAATAGAAGTTTTGAAACATTAAAATCTTGTCAAACCCTGTTCTACCTTATCATAATTTTAAAATAATAGTTGAAACTCTTTCTGCATTTCAGTCTGAATAAGAACTTTCACTCCAACTTTTACTCCTTTCCTTGTGATCATCATCTGGTGTTAAAGACTGACAATTTTTTCGCTTATACTTTTTAGAATTAGTCCTTCTTGGTGACCTAGAATGTGATTTTGATCTAGATATAGAGTATGTTTTTGTTGCTCTTGGAGAATGTGATAGAGATCTTGTTCTTGACCTTTTGGTTTCAATTAACCTGTTATGATGACTGGAATTTCCTTTTGGAGAGCTTGAATCTGTTCTTCTTTTCGATTTGGAAAATTTGCTGTGTAAATGATTGTCAGGTGATGGAGAAAAGGAATTAGATTTTGCTTTTCTTTTCGATTTTTTCAAACTTCTAGGTGAATGTGATTGTCTTTTAGGTGATCTGGATTTTATTCTTTTCATAGTTTGATTAGCTTTCCTGGGAGAATCCAAATGCCCTTTTGTTGTTGGTGATTTTGATCTCTTCCTCCTGTTGGTTTTGCCACTTTTGTCAAAAGTAGATAAATATCTTTCAGCTGAAGAAGACTTTGATCTTAGCCTAATTTTGCTTTTCTTATTTTCATTTCTAGAAGCAGAAAATGATTCCACTGATGAGTTTGACTTTGACCTTGAAATTTTATGTTTTGCCCTATTTGAGGAATGTGATTTTTTCTCAGGTGATTCAGATCTTTGTTTTAGAGGTGACCCAGACTTGCTTCTTAGGGAAGCTGATGTTGATGGCGATCTGCTCTTGTGCTTGTGAGCAAATCTTTTTGGAGAGTTGGATGCAGATTTCAATTGCTCTCTCTCCTTTTTCTGGTATCTGTCTGAACTCTTTGAGTGTTTTCTAGTTCTTGACCTTGATCTTCTCTTTGTCTTCTTGAACCTCTTTGGTGAGTATGATCTTTTTCTTGACCTGGATCTCGATTTTGCTCTCCTGCTTTTACGTCTACTTGGTGATCTAGACTTTCTTCTTGACCTATAACTTGATCTTGACCTTGATCGTTTTTGTGACCTCCTTGGTGAATGGGACCTGGATCTAGATCTTCGACGTCGACTTCTCGAAACTGAGCGTGATCGGGAGTGGTGTCTTCTGTTTCTTCCCAAGGATCGGGAACGAGATCGAGACCTAGGGAGATTTCCCCAGGGAGATTCTTCCACAAGTCGAATTTTGCGATCATAAAGTTCCATGCCATCTAACTTTTTAATGGCATTTACCATGTCATCCTTTGTGGCAAACTCTACAATACCTTCCCCTACTTTCCTCCTGTGAGTGTCCGCAAAAGTAACTTCTCCAGCAACACTCATAAATTCTTTTAGTTCAATCCACTTTACACGAGCTGAAAGGTTCTCAATTCGGACACGATTCTCTGTTCTCACTGGCGGTGGCATATTTTGTCTTGCCCTTGCGCTGTAACCGCCCGCTGCAGTATAACCTCCAACACCGTTTCTGGACGCTTGCTTCCGCTCCACTAGAATGTTCTGACCCATAAAAGGCGTTCCATTTAGCGCTTTAACTGCGTTATCCGCATCGGTAAAATCTTTAAACACCGCATACGCATAACCTTCTTTGAAGTCGATATCTCGAAGCTTGCCGAATGGTTTTAACAAACTTTCCAGATCTTTCTCCGTAACTGTCGCCGAAAGACGACCACAATAAATTTTACCACTCATCCTTTACAAAATCTGATATCTTTGATTTCAGATTATAACAAAATACGCCGTTTTTCTTTCTTGCAAAATTCCAACACACCGCACAACCCAAACTAGCGCCATTCACGAGGACTAGTACAGTGTGCGCCTGTACTATAATTGAAAGCCGCTGAACAAGGCGCACGTGGTTGCTGGCTGCCAAGCCACTAAGACAGCAGAAGGGGACATAAAAGTATGTTGAGTTTAGGAGGGTCATTTATCAGCCGATCAGTGCAATTTTCAGTTATTCAGTCTGCAAAAGGGCCGTTGAAGGTCTACTCTCAAGCTAGAATAAATCGTTTGGTATCTGTCTGCAATACTTCCTCGCATTCTCTCGTTTCAAATGGTGGAATTGCAGGCCAAAGAAATGGTTTGCCAATAGGTGATGTAATAGGAATCGTGAGGTAACTATGTTTTTCCTCAAACGGCCTACTGGCCGAATTTAAAGAAGGCAAAAACAAACTAAGAAAAATATATTTTGTATAATCCTCGTAGGAAGTGAACAGAATCGAATAGCAATAGACCGCGAAAGTGGTGTATGTTATTTTGATTTCGCTAAAACTTGCTGATCGTGTTAATCATTTTACGGAAATCTATTGGACGAGACACCAAAAAGCGCCAAATTTGAATTTGTTCTTTTGATATGTGTTCCAGGTTGCAGGTACACGAAGCTTCGGCTCGCAAAATCTAACTCCAATGGTCAATATAATTTTTGTTTCGAGTCTATAAGTACTGTATGTATATATAAAACGACACATTAAACCAGTTCCTTTAATTTTTTTTTCGCTACGAAAACTCACACGAAGCTTCGAAAAGCAAAATCTAACTCCAGTGGTCAAATATCATTTTTTTTCCGATTCTATTAATGCTGTTTGTATATTAAACGACACATTAAATAATATCAACAGTATTTAAAGATATATGTTTTTTTTTTATCAAAAGAATAGCTAAAATATGGTAATGAAACGCTTTATTTGTTGCTTCAATCCCATACTAGGTACCAGTCAGCTAAAAGCATCTCTTGCAAACTTGGAAATGCAAGAACAAGTCATGGCAGGAAACTGCCACATGTCAAGAATAATAAAAAAACGTATATGCTATGCTTTTTTCTTCTTTCCTTGTGGCCAATTCCACTTTTTGTTCATGGTATACAACTACTTCACAACCACGAGTTGTGTATGACCGGCGCTTTGTTCTGTGGCAACACATTTAAAACAGAGTAAACTTATTGCACAAATTTGCGTAATATATTTACCCTTGTAAGTATACCTATTGAAAATATGAAGATAAAAAAGCAGTCTATATATGAAAGGGTAGCAACTTCGATAAAACTTTCTTGCACGTAAACTTCTGAACGCAAACCAAGATGGCTAAATCCAAGTTGGATAACAAATACGTGACTTTTTGCTCTGGCATGTGATTGGCTGAAAGGAAACGGTTTCAACAACAATTGGCAGTGAATAGCTAAAAGGAAACTGGAAAATAATCATAAAAAAGTTTTGTCAGGTTTTCGCTTTTTTTTGGTCCCAGCCAATTGGAATGCGAGAATTAATTAGAAAATGAAATCAAGTTTCAACACCTCTCTGTTTACTTTTGCCGTTCAGCCTCCTACTTTTCATACAGACTATTAAAAAAAGATTAATTAATAACCTCAACAGAATGGCTACCATATAGTTTCCATGTTCATATTCAAATTAAAAAACAAAAGCCTAAATTAGTACTTTTTCATCATGTGTTAAGTTATTTGTACACAAAATATAATAATCTAGAACAAGGGGAGGGTTGCTCGAGTATTTCAAAGTACACATTTTTAGATCAACACACTCTTAAATCAGAGTTAGACAGTTTTTTCTATTTTGGGGAAATGGAAAACCACGTGTGTTTATCGAATGGGAAACTGTGAAAAGAAAATAAGCTCGTGGACTGGAAAAGAACGGAATATAGAAAATGAGCAAGGAAGGGGTTCTTGTCCTTTTTGCCTCGTGGATGACAAAATTCATCGATGAGGTTTAGGAGTGAGGTGAATTCACTCGCTCACTCGGCTGTAAACTTATAATTGGGTAATTACTTTATGCATTAACCTAATTAATTCCTCGCGGTTCCGTAGGAACGCGAGGTTAGGTTTCGTCTTCGTTTTTTTTTTTTTTTATTCTTCGTCTACATACCACAAAACGCAGTCACGTGGTCAATCGAACTAACGAATTGGATTGTTTTGGTCTTTCTTAGATCTTCTATGGAACTTTAACTTAATGTTTGAGTTAAACTATAAAAGGT
>JANCMA020390215.1:0-11288 GCA_024336925.2 Zoanthus solanderi
TCCGAGAGCTGGTTCTCAACACGGGGAGAGGGGAGGATCGTGCTCTGAGGGATGGGTTGGTGGTCGAGCTGGTGGAATGAATAGTGGTTATAATGGAGGACCTGCCCCAGGTGCTGTCGGAGGATTTGGCGGAGGTGGCGGTGGTTCAGAAGACAATGGTGCGTCGGGTGGTGGAGGAGGATATTCCGGAGGGGGTAGTGGTACACATTCAAAGCAAGCCGGTGGGGGTGGAGGCTCGTACTGTAGTGGCTCTGGATGCAAAGCTGTAACTGGAGGAAACAAAAGTGACACTGGTTTTGTAACTATCACGTGGTATAGTGCTTGAAACTGGAGATATTAAGAAGATTCCACTTAGCTTTATAAATTAATCTTTCTTGGTAAGTTATTAAATTATGAAACCTTGAATATACTGCGTGATTTTATTGTATTTTAGATTAGGTAGATTTTGCTTTGTTTCGATGTCAGTCGTTTGGTTTCCCAATGCCCATTGTTAATAAACTGTGGAAAGAGTCGAGATTAAACAAGTAGAACAATTTTTAAAACTAGCTCGTTTCGTACTACACATAGATGGCCCGTTAAAGTGGCAGCCTGTGTGGAGATAATAATTTTAAAAGAACATAATTGGAGCAAACATCACCGTTCTGAGCTGGTGAACTGGAAGATCTCGGTGGTCTTAATTCGGGTGAAATTTACCGACACATTTAGTTAATGCTTTGATTCTGAAAAATCATGATAGAAAATATAATTGTATCTGTAAACACAAATTTGTTTCAAAAAGAGCGTTCCAGACACCCTGGACTCGCCTGGAAATTTCGCTTGCTCGGCTGAATAGTTTAAATTGAGCGCTTTACATGAAGTATTATATATGTTGCTCGTTGCGATATTATTTTTGCAGAAAAAAGACAAATTGTATTGTACTGCGTATGCCTAAGCACAAAATTGTCGAAAATTGCAAACACATAAAATCTAAAACGTCCTAATATACACTAAAAATATTTTAAGGAGGGGAAAGTTCCTTTCTATATTTCATTAACCCACTACGTTTTCTTAGCTGTCATAAATAAATGCTGCTTCAATATTGATAAAAACAATTTGATAAATTTTGAAGGTTTTCACCATAGTGATTAGACTGCAAATAATGAATACCGTGAACAAAAACTTTGGATGCCGCATCACGTAGGATCTAACAAAATCAACCAGCCACGAAATGTGTGAAACATGAGTAAAATGAATGGCTGGAAAACTACGTTGAAATTAATTTGTCACTGAACCAATATGAGCAAGAGCTCGGACTAAGCCAGCAACTTCAACCGTAGACAGCTGTTAGTTCGTCCTTTTTGGGACTCGTCAATACGGCGAAGAGTTAATTCGAAGTTCCTAACATATTTGTCAGTGAACGGATATGTTTTCGAGTCGGTATTGGGTTACAACTTTGAGCATATAATAAACAACTAGCCTTTGGCTGGCTTTTTTTGCGGCCCTCTACACCGTACTGACAAGTCCCAAAAAGGACAAAACAGCTGTCTGCGGTTGAAGTATTCGTGTGCGGCGTTTTCCTTGGTTTTGTTTGTTAAATTTTCGAATTTTATTTTCAGTATTTAGTTAACTTAGAATTTCAAAATAGTATTAGAATGTGCTTGAAACCGAAAATAATCTTAAATAATGTTGATGAGTCACGAAAGAGGAAGGAGTTTTCCATCCAAACTGGTACAGACAGAAAAATCCTGCAACTATAATTTTTTTAGGCCCGACCACAGGCACAATTTCTTGTCAATAGTTTAGTTTTTTTTAGTTTTACAGATCCCAAAGATCTAAATTGATTTTAATTGTCTTCTTTTAAAACAAATTTTTGATTTCAATGCAGTGTTCTTTATATTTTTAAGACAGAGTTTCCGAACAACAAAGCTGTCTTTGATGTCAGGTGAACTGTATCAAATAGGAGAACGACGTTTTTGACGCGAATTTTTAGCACTGCGCGGAATGTGACAACGGAAGCACATTGTGAAAAAAGGCGCGGAAATTGAAGTGAATGAGTTGCTGTATAGAAATTGGGTACTTGAGAGTTACAGACTGATGTGAGATATTGGTTTACAAAACACGAACTTAAACGTAAGTTTGTTGCTCTTTTAATATGCAATCTGAGCTCACTGACACTGCATTGCGCAGCGCAGTACACAACTTAAAAAAATTTGAAACAAAACCTTACACAGATAAACACTTAAAATAAATAAATACATAAATAGAACTCTACTAACTTTGATAGAATGGAGTAGTTAAAATAGAATAAAAGCTGTGAACGGTAGTTTTTGAAGAGTTTTCACACAAAGGCGAGAAAGGGAAGGCATCGCCAACTTGTCAACGATCAGTTAGGAATCTGAATGTTTTCGCTTCCTGTGTTCATACCTTAAAACAAACCAATTTCAGTGATTTTAAATCCGGTTTTCAGAAAGTCTGGCAAACTGTTGAATTCCATTTAAAAAACCAAACAAAAAAACCTAACACAAAATTCGCAAAGTGCTGCGATTATACACAATACACCCAAATTTCAAACTTGTTTGAAAGGCGCGAAATATTCCGGACGTGTGTCTGGGCGATGTGTTAAAAAGCCCGCCAACTATCATCTGAGTTTATACTCTGATAAATGACAACTAAGCTCAGAAAAATAATTCTGCGATTGCCTCATATATTCAGTGGCTTAAGTTTATTGAAGGCTAGACTAGGTCACTTTCAAGCAATACACATACAATGGAGTAAAAAAATTACATCACGGTTGTTGCGATGTAGACAGATACATCGAAATTCTCTCGCTCAGATTTTGTACATTGAAGAAAGGCTGCATATTAAGAAAGATTACTCTTGAACCTTGACAGTGTTAAGCGAGAGTAGCTTTTCCCTTGTGAAAAATTATTGATTTTCGTAGGAAAAACTATGGACGCCGTGTTGGCTAAAAGAAGCCATATTTTACCGACCAAACCGCCAAACTTGTTCCACGAAGAGTCCTTTTAACTGGACCGCATAAGCTTTCCAGTCGTAGAGTATTTCATTTGTGCTATCAGCTTAGCGTGATTACAAAATATCCGAAGCATGTTGTCTTTTCAGGTTTGGAAATGTTAGGTTTGTTGATTATCTATGAAACATAAGAAAATAAACATCTTTTACGGACATCTTTGCTGATATACTTTCAAAGATAAAACGCTATCTCTATGAAAAGATAAGAGAGTTTTTAAATGCTGAAAGCTAAGTAAGATAAAAGAAACAATTACAGAAATTAGTGAAATAATTAGAGTTTTAGGTCCGGCAGAAAACCCACACACACCGAAATGAGGGTTTTTAGAAGATAACTGAACAAGAATGAGCGTATGGTTCGAGCATATGAAAGGGTCTCGGCCGCTCCACTTACATTTGCAAAGTCGGAAATTGTGTTGAAATAGTAATGGTTTTCCATATTTAAAACAGAAAAGAGATTAGCAACAGTTTAAAAAATTGACAGGAATTAAAACCATTTTGTATTATTTTTGTTTAAAGATTTAGATTTGAGGTTTTTACTCGTTGTAAAGCAGAAGTTATGATAAAGTTATTATCCCTGTTCCCCAAATACAGAAAACACGTTTCTCAGATCAATGATTTCTAACATTGGTATTGAACTCAGTCCGGCGGACGAATGTCCTTTCACATAAAAAGGGAGCATAAAGGCCTAACAGAACCAGTACGTTTTATCAGTCAGCAGCGGTCGGACACACATTCGATTTTCTAACTTTCGAAAGTTTTTTTCCTTACTCTTCCTTTGAAACATTTGTTAGAATTTTGCGTAAGCAGTGTTATGACTTAAGCCTAATAGTCAGAGAAATTGTGTTCAAAGAATATGACCACTGCTTTTTTTTTAATATTACCTCCAGTGTCTGTAATGTTAAACGAACGAGTCTTTGAAAGTCCCTGGACGGGATCGGAGACTAATCCATCACACTGGGTGATAGCTTCAAGCACAAGCTGCCAGGAAGGTACCCTATTTACCGACCTCAGTATTCAATAAGGATGCGCGGAAAGCTGAGAAAGCTTTGGCGGTTTGCTAAGACATTCTAAACCACGGAACAATTAACGGCTTATACCCGGACATTGCGTTTGGAATGTCTTAGCAAACTCCGTCAAACACACCGGCATAAAGTTGCACTTTAAAGATTCGGTTCTAAGACTAAATTTAAAAACGAATGTCAGATTTTTTAGACGATCCTGCTTGTTCTTATATAATTTGATACGCGATCCTCAAATGTCATTAAATTATTTTTGGAAATATTTAAACCTGTCTAACTAGAAAATACCCCGCAATTGTCACTAACTTATTTCTGCGCAGTTAAATCAAGAACAATAATGGCGAGGTATTTCTTTCGACCGTACCGGCCTTAACAGTGCACATAACGGCGAAGATCGCCTAACATTTATCTACGATGCCCCTGCGTAAGCGCTAATTGATATGTTACAGCTACAATAACGCCAAATATGAAACAAATTGTAATTGCGACGCAAAGCTCAAAAGTATTTTGCTGATGTTGCCGTTAAAACCACAGCTACATACTTGGCTGAAAAAGGTTTCATTAAACGGAGAAACTTAAAAACATAAAGTTTCCCGCCTTTTGTAAACTACAAAGCTTTGAAGTAATTGAAACAGTTGACCAAACGATTTCGTGAGATTTTACTAGCTGAGTGGGTGTTCCTAGTCACTAATATTACGTTAATCTGATTGACAAAAAAAAACAAGGTTCATTTTTTAAAAAACCAATGGAAATGGAGAACAGGAAATGAAAAAATGAAAGTTCCACGGAAGTGGTATAAGGCCCAGAGCCTATTCACCAAAATAAGCCGCGAATATAAAACTGATGAATTCGCTGCATAGGAATTGCATGTTTAAGATTTCAACTCGGCATACAAGAAGAATTACCCGGCCTGAACTCTTAATATCAGTTAACACAGAAAGAATTGTCTGGTGGTAAGTAACAAATTGCAGTTGGTAAATGGAGTTTTGTGCATAGTTGTTTTAACGGCTTTGTTAACTATTGGAAAAACTGACGGTAAAAAACTTTGCGATCATGTCGTAAATATTCCTATATAAATTAAATTTAATGTGTGCCCATCAAAAGAGTTGTTTTCATTCCTAATAAATTCTTGAATAGCGCAGAATTCTAAGTTAGGTTTGGAGTATATTAAAGTGCATTTTCATCCGGTCGAGTTTTATAGCTAAGCACACCTTCTAATGTACAAGCATTTTTAGTATAAAGAGTTCCTAAATCCTAACTCAAATTGAAAAAGGTAAACAAAGCTAACGCAACAATTCATGTATTATTCGAGACGATATCTTCATGATAAAAACAAAACTTAAATTTGTACTTTTAGCTGTAAAAAGCTTATGTAGGTATGTATTTGCCAATTCCTTAACTGTTTTTACGTAATTAGTTTAAAAATACGAGGCATAAAATTTAACTTTTTCAATTAATTTTCGTTAATTTGAGCGTTATTTAGTTATAAAGTTGTTCGAATAAAAAATTCACGTGTAATGAAATTAAATTTATGTGATTTTTAAAAAAAGATTTTAAGAAAGGGACCGCTCTTTCTGGTTTGCTGCTTTAACTTATCACAAGTTTTCTTCAAGTAGTTAAAAAAACGGCGTGATAATCTATGTTCCGTACTCTTGGGTGCGACGTTACTTTTCATTTTCCTGCTCCTCATTTGCAGCAAAGCTTTAAGCGGAATTCAGATTTTGAAACTGCATGCAGCAAAGTTGCTAAACATTTTTCTTGAGCAGAGAAAAAGCTTTTATTTTCTGACATTGTATTAAAAAACGTTAAAGTTACTCTATATATAATTGATTCAAAGATCAGTGACAGTGTCAACATGCTTTACTGAAAGATTTAGTTCCTCAATAGAAATTAAATCTTCAATATTCCAAGGCTTTTGGCTTTGCTAATGAAAGGCATACATCGTTTCTTAGTTCTTTCTCCCGAAGCGAAAATACTCCTTACTATGTAGCTGATAAAGATAAAGATTTGAAACTTGCTATATGTTTCACCTCCAAGTGCATGTTATACTTAATTTGTGAGGTAAAAACCACATTTTAGTTGGCAACACTTCAGATTCCGCGAATGTTTTAAATGGCACAAATTTTCCGAGATTTGTTTTCATGATTTCATGCCGTCTCGAAAAAGAAAATTCTTGACCTTTCCTCAGATTTGGTAATAATTTTAAATTTAGACATTTTCAATTTAGTTCATAAAATGTTTTTATGATAAAGAATAACTTCCACTGTCGTTCTTTACTTATAAAAACAAAAGTTTCAAACGTGAATAATATAATATAGAATGATAAATAGATAGATCGAAATAGTGATCAACTGATATCATCGCCATCGGGAAAGGACCGAGATTAACCATACAAGGAGATAGAGCCTTTTAGAAACCAAGATAGTAGTAGTAGTAGTACCGTTAAAAACCCAGAGTTTGGAAATTCATTCGTGGTTCTTTTCAGTTTCACTTTAAGTTTAAGACTTTCTGCAAAATGGTAAACTGATTGGGTTTAAGGTTCGCTTCCAAACCTGTAGGCATAAGTTTGATACTAGAGACCTAGAATAAAAATATTTTCTCGTCAGTGGAACTTTGTGCATTTTGCGTATTCACAAAGAAGGCCGATCACTGTTTTCCATTCTTAGCTCACTGACACACCGCTACTTGAAAATGTTGACAAACAATACACCCAGTAGCGAGATAACAAAAACATCAAATTCTCATCTGCAAGTTATCCAAAAGCCAGTTAGAATTAGAAAAAAGAAAATTACTGATTATTACAAGTACTATGTACGTGTAATAATCTTACTTGTCTATTATTATAGACAAGTAAGATGAGAGGTCCTTATAATTTCTCCGTTGTCTAAAATAATTATAACGTTAAAAACAAACGTACACACGCACGGCTGTTTGTTCTAGTTTTGTTACAAAACAAAAACTTTTTAGTAAAGTAGAAAAGTGAAACAAAAAAAATATGTAAATCAAAAGACTTTAATAGACAACTCACGGAAACTACAGGGTAAAACTAGCGTCTTGAAAAGCCCGACTCTTCACCATCTTGTCAGAAAGTGAGAATGTTATCCCATTTCTTTATCAGAACAAGAATCGAACTCAAAGATGCTTAAACGGAAAATTGATCTGGTTTTCTTAGACTGTTAAACAATGCAGATCGCGGGACACTAGAACAAACCAACCCCTACGGGGTATCCGTGAGTCAAAAATTCAATATCAAGTTAAATCACGTTCAAAGTCCGGCTCTATTTTTAATTCTTAAAATATATACTTGACGAAAGGAAATGGCCTCACACGAGGACTGAGTCAAGAAACCCCAGCAAGAAGGGGGAAAAACAAGATCCCCAGAGTTCTGTAAACAAAGGTGGCATTAATTATATAAGATTGTAATTGAAACTTATTTAAAAACAAAGTCCAAAGTTACACTTGCTTTAATTTGACACGAGTGCCGGACATGATCGGAACAAAAACAAAATTTTGCTTGGGAGTTGGGTCACATTTTAATGAACACAAGAAATGATTGAGCATTTTCAGCATTAGAGAGACTACGAAAGTAATTTTTCATCAAGAAAACAAAACTCCAGGTCTGATGCAAATGCCATTCAAGCAAAACACTCCAGTCGATAACTATTCTTCTACAGGTCATTAAAGAATACGGAAGCAGTTTACAAATTCAAAACAGGAAATTGCCACGTGCTTCAAAAATCCGTTCACACCCTTAATTTGCTTATCGATTTACTAAATCTCACCTAACAGTAACAGTTGCCAACTTAAACCGCAAGTTTTTCCTTTTAACTAAAGTTTTCTGTAAGAGGAAGTCAAGTGGCTGAAATTAGTCAACAACTCTTGAAATTCTTCGTTCATTGTGTAGCCACCGCGTGCGTATATTTGTAAACAAAACACTCGGTTTTCATGTCAACTTCAACGTTATCGATTTCAACGCCCCATTACCACTAAATAGAACTGTTTTAGATTACTCATATTTTGGTATTTCAGTTCAACTTCCTCAGTTCCTTCTGTCTTAACAGTTCGGAGTTGGGAAGTTTTACATTGATGTTCCTTGTTTCTCTTGTCAATCCTCACCATACCATTTCTTTGATCTTTAGTTTTCATTTTTTTTTTTTTGCACATGAAAGTCCCACAAAAGTTTGCCATTCGTCATTTTCAAGCGCATCTGGCATCAGCAACACCGCTATAATCATGCAAATTATCATTACTCGGAATACCCAGAAGTCATTGGGTAGAACTATCGTGTAAACGAGGTTGCAAGATGTCGCTGAGACGGCTACCCGTATACAAATGATAGTCTGTGGTGTGGAGTTTAGATTAAATTGAAAAAAGTGATGACATTATCTATACCCAAAGATTTCAAACTAATTTCTTGCTGAGACCCTCAAACAACATACAACAGCACTGGCCGTTTGCGGTAGATTGGCACTTTAAAAATGCCGAGCGGCATTTATTTTCAAAACTGGTTGATTCGCAAACAAATGCAAATTCCTATGAAGGCCTCCCTATGAAACTCAAGTGATGCTAGAAAGTTTTCAAAGATTGAAGGACTCGACTTGTTTTTATGGCTATCAAGTCTCAAGACAAGTTTATTCAGTATGTTCTATTATTTTACAATACTGAATAGTTAGAGTCAAATAAAAGTCAAAAGGTAATTTGACATTGTTGTATATTTAGTTGAGAGTATATTGATCGCTGTCTTGTCTTCTTGTTCAACATTTTTTCTTAACGTCAATAAAGAAATTAGAAAACGTATGTTATTTACCAGTATGTGGTAATTAACATCATAAAAAATTACATGTCAACATTTTAATTATACATTTTGTGAACACGGAATGCGAAATCATTTAAAGTTGTGAATAAATTTATGAAATCAAGTTTTATCCCAAATTTTTTATGGACCGCTGTCAATATTATTTTGATCGTATTTTCACAAAGTTTTGGTTCGAAGCATAGGTTGACAGATAGCCTGCGTAGCTGGCGGTCTTGTTGTTAGGATGAAAAATTGGGAAGAGGGAGAAAAAGACCGCCAGCCGGAAAACTTAGCAGTTTGCTTCCCGCCTCCTTAAACAAATAAATTCACCAGAATGCAACTGACCAATAAGAAAGCAAGTTGAGTTGCATCAAAACAAATATGTCTCAGTTTCAAAACAAACTGGAAATTTTAGAAAACCTACCCGTTTTCCGTTGGCGCTGTGGAATTTTGTTTTTCTATATGGAAAAGAATATAATAAAATTCTGTGATAATTTAATATGTCCTACCAAAAGTTAAAAATTTTCAAACCTGCATGTGTAAAATTTATATATAATACGTTACTCCAGACTGAATTGTAGTAATGCACCTGTCATCGGCTTCCCCGAGGGGGGCGGGGGGACTCCGGGCAAATGTGGGGACTTTGCAAATGTCTAGCGCAATTGCCCCACCTACTGGGGCATCATTTTTTATCAAATTCCCTACATTGTCCCTGGTACCTGGGGCACTGCAACTCCGTATTATATTAATATAATCGAAAGTTCAGAAAATTGTGATCAACTGTTAAAATATTTAATATACGAGGCAATACACAGCAAGCAGTTTGCTCTGATGAAGGGATTTAATACGCTCGAATCGCCAGCCTAAATACATCTATAAACCCTACGGCAAAAAATATGCCGTATCAACCCATGGTGATCAAAACAAATCCAACAAAGTCAACAACTGCAACTGTTTATTGTAACGCTATGCAATATAAAATTTATATCTTACTAATTGAACTGTAATTAACAGGAAGAATAATAATAAAACGTTGCTTTGAAAACTTAAGAGCACCCATTATTTCAAACAAAATTACATCAACTTGCTCCATAATTCTGCTGTACAAAGGAGTTGCTGAAAATGACAAAACGTCGTGTTTGGCAAAATATACATAATTATAACTTTAACAAACACAACAACGTTTTAAACTGACGATGGCATAAGCACGCCGAAACATGTCTTTTAAAAACGTTGTTGTGTTTTTTAAAGTTATAACTTTTTTGCTAATATCAAGACCTTTTGGATACATAATTATATATTTGTATGTTTACAAATATTTACATTCCATTAACCGTTTGAGAACTGTGAAAAAAAAAACTACGCCAGGCATCTTGAGCGTTGTGTTTATACTGTTTTTCATGGCTACGGCAAATTTTTATTTTGCATGAATAAAATGGTACATAAATTTCAACGTTTAAAAATATGAAAACTATCATTTTGTATTGCAATCTATGCAAATCGTCGGAACCATTACAGTGGGTAGGAATGTGTATCTATTTAGTATTCTCATTCTCACCGTTGACAGTCGTTCGGAGTCAAATGCCCCATGTACTACCGGCCTAACTCCCACCGGCTTAACGCTGGTAGGTGCATAAGAAGAAAATATTTTGTCCCCAGTCTCCACAGTCTCGTAAAAAGTCCCCACATTTACTCCAGGGGTGGTGACGGTGTACCTACATTTCCCCCACTACACAGGGATGCAATTATATCAAAGTCCCCACATTTCCCCAAGTATGCCCGGGGTCCCCCGCAATCCTCGGGGAAGCCGATGACAGGTGCATATCCTTGAACAGAATCGTCTATAGAAGCCCGTTTAACTTAAAAATTGCAGTAGCAATTTGACATGGCATTTACAACAACCATCTGAAATTTTACAGACATTGGTAAAATAAAACATAAAAAAATGACTGCCAAGTGTACTCGTAATTACTTTTCCTCAGATCCGAGCACTGTTGTTTTTGGATATTAATATGCACTTTCGTGTTGTCTTTGATGACGAACATACCTTCCCCAAAAAATCGACACAAAGAATACTCTTGTTCTTGGCTGTTTTTGTCGTTCGGGAACTCGTTGTAAGGAATAAAAATAAGAATCAGTCAAAATGAAGATATTTTCCGCGCTGCCATTCTTCTTCGTGTCACTGCACGCTTGCGGTTCCTGTCTGTACTCAAATTCCGTGTCAGGACTCGCAGGTTTGACACATAATCAGCGTGCCGTCGCACCCTCTGATCAACGTGCACAGACACACTGAGCGGTGTCATCACCACAGGTAACCCAGGCTCCCGTCACGAACGAATACTAATTAGTATTGATTTACAAGAGATTATTTGGGGATTTTAGAACTTCCGATTTTTTGCCTTAAATTTCAATAAAATTTAATGAAATACTCACAGTGTCTTGGTATCATTCTTGATCATCTCCTG
>JANCMA020390323.1:0-32049 GCA_024336925.2 Zoanthus solanderi
TATGTATGTATGTATATAGAAAGCTCTGATATTGATATCCATATGCATTAGATATGGATTTTGTATGGCAATTAAGTGAATATATAAATCTGTGATACGGGCTAGATATGGGTATAACTACACATGGAGTTCATACATGCAGTATGGGCTGGAATAATAATTTATATAGAGTCATGAAATTTGGCGAAATATGTATGAATCCCATATGAAATTGCCATTGTCGTTTTGTATAAGGGATTCATATGGATAAACTTGTACCATACTGTTTCGATACTTGTTCCATATAACTTCCATATGTAAAGTAAACCCATATCATGCCCATGTATGGGACATATTATATGGCCCACGTGGTACTGTTTGGTGATGGACTTTACGTTTAAACATATGGTGCTCACTATCCCTGAAATTCCTAGAAAACTCCTGAAAATATGAATTTTTCTTCCAGGGCCCTACGTAGAAAACTGGAAAAACATAATTTCCCTGTACTGTTCTGGAAAACTCCTAGAAATTTTGGGAAACATTTTCATCAGTTTTACAAACAAGCCAAACCAGCTGCATAAGCATTTGATTTAAGGCTGTACAGAACTTTTTTATTCATCAGACCTAATTTCAGTTGCTGCTACTGCAACGGAAATTATTTGATATTGTTTGTTTTTGCCGAGAGAGAATTTTGCAATTGAGTGACTGGAATTTTATTATCATTAGTCAATAAGCATGCACCATGTTTAAAACCTTTTCATGTGAAATTTTAGGGCTTTCAAAACAAGTTACTGTAGATGTGAAAAAAACTTGCAACAACAACGACAATATTTTTTATTTGCATCTTCAAGTTACAATCATAAAAATTCAAATTAGCTATTATATATTACAATTAGGTGGCTGGACACCCGAAAATAACTATATAGAGCTAATCTGGCCGGGTGCCCATTATTAGTATTCATTAACTTTAACTTTTCAACAGATATATGCAAAAAAAAAAAAAAAAAGAAATGTGGGACGAACTATTGACTAAATTACACTGAAAAAAAAACCCTACAACTAAATGCTTAAAAATCAAGTATTATGTTAACATTGAAATTATAAATAATATTCAAAGTCAGAATTTCAATATAAATGAAGTAAATTTAATTTAATTTAAGCAATGTTTTAAATGAACGCAAGCAAAAGGGTTTTAGAGACTCATATGCAAAGAGATAAGTTAGTAAGTTTATAAGTAAACAAGTAAGTTAAGAGTTAGTAAGATAGTTAACATCGAGTTTGTAAGTAAGTTAGTAAAATATGATCACTCTACGTTATGCTTACAGAACCTTACCATGATGTTTTAGTTCTTTTCTTCTCCATAGCTGTCGCTCAAAGCTAAAATATGGCTCGCGAAAAATTTCATAAGTAAACGATACATATTTGTTATGAGCAAACAATTGAGCTCATCGCGCGCGCATCTTGCTTAGATTTACGTCCAAAATATTTGGCACAAAAAAATGTTTAATACCATTCTCGATTAGGATTATCTTATTAGTAAAAAATTAGTCGGTGGTTCAACAATAGTTAATTAGTGTTCCTTTAGAATTATAAGGCAATCATAAAGTTCATGCGAATCAAAGTTTGCTCTTTCTATTGGAGAGCTATATAATAAACTGCATTTGAAAACGAGTTACTTCAAGAGTTAATCCCCAAGTATTCTATAAAGGCTCACGCGAGATCCCAAAACAATGAGCTTTGTTTCGTCATAACTTTGTCTAAACTATTCTTAAATGAAGAAAGGAGAATTACACAGAAAAAATGAATTTCAGTGGCTATCGTTGTAAACAGCGCTTCAGAAAAGTAAGTTCGTAGTATATTGAGACGATATAGGAAGAACATGTATTCTTTAATTTCTTTCTTAACACTGTAAATTTTTACATTTTGGAGACAGCCAACCGTACTGCTCACATCACTAGGGACTTTAAGATGTGAGGAAGGCAACGACAACGCGAACTGCGGAGAACAATAGTTTTAATTACTAAATACAACAGTTGCACGCTGGAATGCATCAAGCGGGCCACCTGCTCACCGTCGTCTTCAGTGATACGCCACGGAAAGCTCACTTTTGGGGTTCTGTGGATAACGTGAACGCCAAACAACAAAATTTGACAATCTTTGTTTGCCTTCGAGGCTGAACTTTTAACTTTTAGTGTTCGAAAATCTCATGCAAAGTCGCAACTAAAAATTTATCGATGATACGAAAATGCAAAAACTAAACTAAAAGTAATATTTTTCGGCGCATCCTCGGTGTAAGAACCTGTGAACTTTTTTTCTTTGTTTTGTCACTATTACGTTCGTTCTATCTATTGTTTTGACTTCATTGTTTTCTTCGTTTTACGTCACTCGTGAAGTTCACAGGTTCTTACACCGGGGATGATCCTATTTTTCACAATTGCCGTTGTATGTCATTTCTCCCGTCCTCGTTTCTTAAAGTTCCTGAACATAGAGCAATGAAAACACACTTGTAGATCAATAAAACGTACGTACTATATAAATCATTTTATAAAGTAAATTCTTGTTCCGATTCACAGAATATGTTCAAAAGTTAGTATTAAAAAACTATATTGCTTTGACTTTTTTCACTTTATTCAAAAAGTTAACAATCACTTTTTCGTTAGAAGAAGAAAAGAAGATCGAAACGTACTACAACTAAAGTGAAACTTCAGGACTCCAAGAATTATAAGCTGTTAAACAGATGGTATGAAAATTACTACAATTTAAATTTACTTAATTCATCTGGTTGTACTGTGCCTGTGGTAAAACCCACTCAGTAGTTCTCCTGGTATTGTTAGCTTCAGCTTTTAGCTCAAATCCGTTGAGTTGATCCTTGCCTAAGTCAAAAATTTGAATACTTGAAAGCATTATTTTGAACCCAAACCAAAATAAAATAGTGAATGCGAAGCTACAAGCGAACACCAAAAAAAAAAAAAAAAAAAAAATCCCGCCAGAAACCGGCACTGAAACGGTAACCTTGCGATCTTATTGGTTGAATGAGGCATTACACCACCACCGCAGCCAATCAGAATTAGGGCGGCACATGCAGTTGGAGCCCGCACGTTTTACCATTTTGCCCGCAAAAAGGAGCGATTTGGAGAGGGTAGTTCATTATTTGGCGGCTCGTCAGTAGTGATGATATTATAGCTTCACATTCACAGAAAAAAGCAAGCAATCGCGTTTCATGTAAAAATGCAAAGGCTAAATCATGTTCACGTTTCGCATGTTTGAAGCATATAAATGCAATCAGTACAAAAAGTATTCCATTGAATCTTCCATTTTGCTGCAGCCAAACTGCATGTGTGACACATCGTGAAAGACTTGATTCTAGGCGCTCCTGATTCATTTCTTAGTCCTCCATCCGCAAGCTCGCCAAATGTGGAGTTTTACATCTAGCTCGGTGCAGTTTCCCAGCTTTAATGATCTCCAAAGAATCGAAGTAAAAATATATATTCACGCAAAAATCGCTGGTTCCTACTTAAGTAAATGCATATTTCACGGATCACGAAAAAATGGAAAACCAGCTTCACGAGGACGGAAAAAAAAATTTCATCCACGAATCACGCTAAGCAAAAATACCCAATCACGCTTCGCAAAAAAAATGTAAAAGGAAAGCAGGAATTTGAGTCTGAGACCTTTTTTGGCTACTGACTCAAAAATTTTATCGGTTTCAATACCCATAGACACGCATCCTTTTCATCATTCGTAAATTGAAATATATATATATTATAATAACTGTATTGCAAAGACTAAAGTTATTTCAAAAAAATCGTCGGAGTTACTGAAAATCAGAGATCTTATTAACTACCTTTGAAGTAACAATAATTTGACCAATTTTAAGTTTTACACCGTAGCGAAAATAGTTTAAACTGACGTTTTGGACTGTAGTAAAAAAATAGTGCCTTTATTTTCTAAACGGTTAAAAGGAACTCGTTTTAAGTTCAAAATATACCTTCTTATGTCAAACAACACATAAAACCAAATGTTGTTGAAGAATAAATCGCTTACTGGAAATATTGGAATGAAACATAGACGTTTCTGTCATAAGCCATGGCCTTCACCAGCTAATGCTGAAGGTCACGTGACCCGTCTACGAAATGTCTATGTTTCATTTGAATATTTCCAGTAAGTGATTGAATTAATTCTTCAACAACATTGGTTTTATGTGTTGTTTGATATGGCTCAACATTTTACAAAAACTTGATGATTTAAAATTATGTTTACTTACCTCTGCACCACTACACGAAAATCGAAATTTAATATACTTTTTCTCAATATTTTGTGCAGCAGTTATCAAAATTAAATTTTGTTTCAAATTTTATAAAGCGACATGTCGAAGATCAATTTACGGTAAAAATATACAGCGTAAGAATGGATCGGTCATTTTTTTAAATAGGTAATCTAATTTTCATTTTTAAAAGTGACTAACCCAGTAATGCAAACAACTCTTTCTGTTTCTACCTATTTAGGATGGTACTTAAACATAAAGTTGACGATGTGAAACTGCAAATCGTGAAAGACGCGTAAGAAGATATATTATCATCTTGAGAGTAATCGTTCATATGCATGATGACGTCCTTTTTATTTTTTACAACTATCAGAGGTATATACTTCATGCCAATATGCCATATAGCGCCCTCCATATCGTCTCCCTATAGCAAGTAAGTATGTAACCCCTTCTTAGGGAGACCCTAATCCTGACCCCAACTCTAACTGGCATACTGGCATGAAGTATATACCCTACTAGAATACTACTACTACTACTGAGGGCCACGTTTTAGATAACTCACTGGGTTAATCGTGTCACCCTCCTTAAATAAAGTCTATTGTGTTGTATTGTATTGTAGAATGCTTTACGAATTTTCTTTTTCGTTCAAATATTTATTTAATTCTCTCTCGAGAATTGCAGGATAACTCTCATTAATTATTTGACAAAAGAAAATAGGCAGAGCATTCTGGTAGTTGTTGTATTGGACACAATCGTGTAAGTGGCCTATTCTGGCTTCCTCCTACTGTCTTTTTCAAAATACAGCTGTCATCACAGGCAGCCCAATCTCAGTGTTGGGGGTATAAGAGTTGGGACGACATTTTGAAAATTTTATAAGACTTTGTATGGGAAATTCTAATTTTTGCCGTCAATCGTAAAGAAACACTCAAATTGTTAGATAAATTGGAAATAAAAGTGCATTGGTTTTGGGCCAGCTAGAGTGATTGGGTTCTTGCGAGTAGGTTCTTCTGAGCTTGGGCTGTCTGTGTTGTCATTAGCGTTGTATTATTGCGAATATACTTTGATCAGTGAACACCTAATCATGCAAAACTCTTGTCCCCACTTATGCTCAGAATCGACCGCAGCAACAAAAACTCCGAAATCCACGAAATTTACAAACGCCACCACAAAAACACCGAAAACTCCAAAATTTTAAAATTATTAGTTATTTAACCATTATTATTTAAGTTTCAAGATTATGTTGTTTTCGTTTTTTTAGTGTTGAAGTGATAAAATCGTGTTTTTTTTTACTTCGGTCGATTCTGGACATATCTCCTTTTCCCTAAGCGTAGTACTGATGTCAAAGTCAATAAGATGTTTATATTCGTTTAAAACTAGCTAGTGTACATATATATAAAAGCTTTTCTTCTTGTGTAAAGTTTTTTAAAAAGAAAAGTTTTCAGTTTATAGTTAATTTTTCAAGGCACAATCTTTTTAATTTTTAATGTTTTTGTTTTACTGAATATTAATTGTTACTCTTTTTGCGAGTTGAAAATCCACAAGCATCGGAGTGAATGAATGTGAGGGAAAAGTGTAACCATAGAAAGTCGTTTTATCCAATCATATCACTACTCATCTAATCGACTGAAAGTCGCTTAGAAATATGAGTCAATTCTTAGTCATTCATGGTTTTAGCCAATCATGTTGTCGTGTGAAACCGGATAGATCTATTCAGAGTTCTTAAAGTCACCAAGCTTTCACAAGAAATTTAACTTGAAGTTGACTTGACCTAGCTATAGCTAGTACTGGATTTGAAAATTAATACTTAATAAGTTAATACTTAATAAGTTAATACTTAATAAGTCAACATTTACTTGAAACTAAAGACTTAAACGTAAAACTTTCTCAATTGAAAAACATTCATTTGTTGATGTTATTTGTTTTGTTAATTCCAGGTATTTCTTTAACAAACAGTACAAGAAAATCATGTATAAACTAGTTCGTATCACTTCAAGGAGTGAAATGATTATGGACAGCTATATCAGTCTCGCCCGATACCAATTTCTACATTTACAGAATATGAAACTGTTCCTAAACCTCAAGGTAAAGTAATAGATATGATTTCTTCTTGTTACATTTAGTTTTATATAAGTTTTCTGCTCTGAAAAACACGAAAAAAGGACCAACGAAATGGCTGCTTCAGTCTTAAGAGGGGACATCGTCATCATAATTATCATCATGGTCAACATCATAATCATCTTCATAATCATTGTCATCGTCATTGTCACCATCATCATCATCATCATCATCATTATTGTGATTATCATCTTCATCAGCATCATCATCGACATCGTCATTGTAATCATCATTATCATTGTCATCGTCATCATCATCATCATCGTTATCATTATCATCATTATCATCATTGCTGTCATCATCATCATTGTGATCATGCATCAACAGCATCATCATTGTAATCATCATCATCATCGTTATCATCATCATCATCATCATCGCCGTCATCATCATCATTGTGATCATCATCAGCAACATCATCGACCTCGTCATTGTAATCATCATCATCATCATCATCGTCACCATCATCATTGTCATCATTATCGTCATCCTCTTCATCACCATCATCATCATCATCATCCTCTTCATCACTATCATCATCATCATTATTATCATCATCATCATCATCATTATTATCATCATCATCATAGTATTCATCGTCATTGTCATTGTAATCGTCATCATCATCATCATCATCATCATCATCGTCATTGTCATTGTAATCGTCATCATCATCATCATTATCATCATCATCATTATTATCATCGTCATCATCGTTATCGTCATCATCATCATCGTCATCGTCGTCGTCATCATCATTATCGTCATCATCGTTATCGTCATCATCATCATCATTATCATCGTCGTCGTCATCATCACCGTCATTGTCTTTGTTGTTTTCATTATCATTATTTTTGTGTTCGTCATCGTCATGTTTTTTTCACTGTTCTTATCAATATTATTATTGTTTCTGTCAGTCCATAATTGTCTAATAACTATTTCTTTGTTTAGGCTGCTTTTCTAATCAAGAAGCGTGAGAGCAAAAGACTCCAAAGTTTTGGGTGGGTGTTAATCTCTGGCCTGTTTCTTATCACTGGCTACATTACCGGAAACTGCGTAGCAACGTGTTTACAGTGAAGGAAAATGTTATCTACATGTTTGTTATACATGTTTGTTATACATACACAAATGTTCAGTAAAGTCTAAACTTTCTGCTCAGTTGTTTAAAAGAAACTTTGAAACGGACATCCTTCAGTCTTGTTATTGACAGACAAACACAAAACATATTGTTTTACGTAGCTCCAATAGTTAAAATTTGGCCTATATACTGAAAAGTTTCAATGCACATTAAGGGAATGAAAAATGAATGTTTTTCTGGGATATTCCTTGACTGTAGCATTGTTTTTGACTCTGTCAACTATGTTCAGTATTGATGAGAAACTTAGAACATTTTGGGATATTGCAAATAACTGTTTCATCTCTTGCGTGAGAAACAGAAAACAGTGAAAGACAGATAATTTACATTTGCTGGATATACAAATTATGAGTATCTGCACATTATGTCATTGTGTAGTGAATAGGTTGGGATAGGAGTAGAGTGAGAGGTAGAGGTCATCTGATCAGTTCAGAATTATGTTTGTTTTATTCAGGGAATATCATCGTGGAATAAATATTTGGAAATGTTAAATTGTGCGCCTGTATTTCTTTTAGCAAGAAGAGTCGGTCTTTAAAGTGATTTGAAAAATAACAATGAAATTGCCTGTCGATTACAATGACGACAACGGTAAGGGACTCAACCACAGGTAGCCCAAGCTAAATTTGTTCAATGTTTGAAATGATTATGATCGATGGTCATAAGACTTTGTATGAGAAAAAAATCCTAAATAAAAATCAAAAATTTGTTTTACAAAGGACAGAAATAAAGTTTTCTTACCTCGAATATATAACGTGTGTTTTTTTGTTTGTTGTCAATACATTATAGCATCTGGAGACATTTAACAAAGGTTTCCGGCTCAGGGTTTCTTCTCAGTATCGGTAAGAAGGAAAGTCCTTCTTACTAGGAAAACCTTTGTTAAATGTCTCCAGATGCCATAAGTGCACTGACTGTAACAAACAAACAAAAAAGGCACACACATTCGAGGTACGAGAACTTTATTTCTGTCATTTGTAAAACAATTTTTTGATTTTTTTAAAAATCATTTTCTCATACAAAGTCTTATAACCGTCATTATAATCATTTCAAACATTACACAAATTTAGACTAGGCTGCCTGTGTTCCAAGCCACACTTGTAATGCACATATAGTCCAGTCAATCTACGAAAATATTGACCTCAACCTGCCACTAATTGCAACAGAAGGGTTCTCAACGGTTTTAATTCGACTCAGAATTATATGCGTTACAACATATCAAAAGTCCCAAAAATTCCCAAGAGGGAAAGAGGGTAAAAACGAAGGATTTTTATGACTACTTTGACGGCTATTTGAGCACATGGAAACGAGGCTAGAACCAAAACACAAGATTATGCATATTGAAAAGCAAATTAAACAATACATTTCAAGTTCAAAACAATCTTATTACTTCCAATTATCATTTGTTAAAGTTTGGAACCCATTTTCAAAACTTTTGAATAAAGTTTTCTGACAAAATCGAATTTACTATAAAATATCCTAAAACTTTATGCTTATGATGTTTAATAAATATTATAGTTTTTTCCTTTATCATACTCTTTAAATTTTATTTATGTTTGATTGTATTTGGAAGTATACTATAACAAACAAATGAATCGATAGATATACAGATAAATATTAAAGTAAATAAACTAAATAGATTATGCAGAACTGTCATGTCTAAGAGCATGTAAATTGTTCACTTCATTCCTTGTCTAGACATTTTAACCGCGATTTTGCAATCAATTTGGTCTTCTAAAGTCTCTTTGAACGTTTAACCTTATTCAGTTCTTCTTAAATAAATTGCTTTTACTCAATACTGATTCTTTATATCATTGAGCTCATGACGTAGTGTATTGTACGTACAGTTTACGAAGATGTATAACTATAAGGTGAGTAGAAAAACCATGCTTTGATCAAATTATATCTTATTGCAAATGTGTTTTGATATTTGAGTTACGATAAATGAAATCCATATTTTTACTATTAGGTACATGATGTCGTCTGATCAGCCAAAAACACGTGTTATCTGTTATAACCAACATGAGGATACAAAGTTTTCTCAGCTAGCGATAAAAGGTAGTGAATCAATAAACCGCGCAAGCATTGGGCGTGCTAACGACATTAATTCAAAGCCCACCCGGCGAATTCGTACATCAAATGTGTCGTAAAATATACTGCCATCCCAAGAGTATTGCACAAGCAAGAAAAAAAAGTAAATGATGGAAATGACGGCCTCGGACAGGGACTTCTACATACAAGGAACTGTACAACATTTATTGTAATTATGTAGCGTATCACTGCGGAAAGCCAACCATAGTATTCGATGTCTATGACTATTTAACAACTAGAAGACATGAAAGTAACAATGAAAAAAGAAGTCTTCCTTTCTAATTCTTACAACAAAAAGATGCTTATAGTGATGCTCGGTGAATGTTTGCGAAGAGAGGGTGTAGAGTACTACAGGCCGATGGAGATGCAGATCTTTTAATATTGTCAAAACTGCAGTGGAATCGTCCCAAACAAAGAATCTACTGTACACGTTGGTGATAACACAGACCTCATTGCTCTACTGTGTTACTATGCTAAATCACAGAATCACGACCTTATCTTTAGACCAGACCCAAAACCAAGATCAAAACAACAGGTGTAGGAGATGAAGAAAGTGCATGAAGTCTGAGCTGGGTGAAGAAATATGCGAGAACATTTTCTTTATCCACGCATTTTTCGGATGCGATACAACATCGCGTATCTTTGGCATCGGCAAAGGCATCATAGTCAAAAAGTTTGTAGAATCTCGAAACCTTCGACAGCAAGCAGAGGTCTTCAACACAAGTAATGGCTCCGTAGATGATATTGTTAAAGCTGGAGAAAACGCTCGAGTAGAAATCCTTCATGGCCGACCTGGAGAAGATATAGACAGGCTGCGATACAGAAAATGCTACGAGAAATTGAGAAGCAAAAAGGTTCATGTACAGCCGCAAAGTCTACACCCCTCTTCAGCAGCGTTGCGCTATCATAGCATGATGGTTTTGCAAATACAGCAGTGGAAGGGCAACGACGGTGACAGCCGTAGATGCACATGTAGAAAGCACGATCTGGATTGTTCTCCTGCTTGTGGTCAATGCAAAGGGGTGAGCTGTACGAATTCTCCAAAACTAGACGAAGATAGTGATGATATTTAATCTGAGAATTTAAGTGTAGCTTTGTAATTTTGTTGATGAATATAAAATTCGTTGGAAATAGAAGGATAATCTATTGTTTTATTGCATGTGATATAATGCGATATACATTAATAGTGCAATATAATGTAAATTATTTACTATAAAACACTACATAGCTTTTCGTAAGATTAATATATTAGTGTACATAAAGCTCTGTATGCAAATAGTGAATAGCATAAATCTTACTATGAAAACAAAACTTGCGATAAAAATGTATTGTACGAACGTGTTAAAGTGGTGCACATGATTCTTCACTAGAATGATAATAACAGAATAATTAAGATATCGCACTTATTCAAATCCATTCCGATGACTTAGAATGATGAATAGAAACATAATTACAAAGAGAAAGCTGCATGGTAATTATTTATTAACAAATGTACACACTTCCGGTTTGAGACAGTGTTACTTATATTTTGATATAATGCTAACAACAAAAATGTAGAGATATTAATGCTTAGAAAACTTGTTAGCCAGTTTGAAACAATAATTCAACCTTTTTTTGGTTTTTACTCAATCATGCGGCCGTTTAGCGAATAAAGCATTTTCCGGTTTAAGCCTCGTTTCCATGTTGCCACATACTTGCAGTTTTATAGTGCCTCACAAAAGGCCGATTTTTAGGACCCTTCCCCACTCGAATCTTCTGGGACTTTTTTTTGGTAGTTACTGGGATACTAACGGACATAATTATGAAGAAAAGCTTCTGTTGCAATTAGTGGCAGGTCATTTCGTAGAATCACTGGACTAAAAGGGAGACACAAGGAATCAAAACCAGAGACAGTAATAATAATACTAGGACCGTGTAAGCCACAGTGGACAATCGTCAAGCCCAAAGGGTACAAAATACATTAACAAAAAACTCCGCTTAAACAGAACAGTAATCGTAAACGATCTGGCTACAAGGTAATTTGATACTTTTTAGCATAATAGCGAATGATACTTGGGATTAATTTCATTTCGATTTGTCTTACCTGTGTAGCACTGTTATCGGAGAGGCTATGATGATGTCAAAGGTCGCTAGCGTATTGGAGGTGGAATAAATTAAAATGTTCCTGTAAATGTCACGCCCATGTCATGTTGCAAGCTAACAAGTCCCAAGCGAAAGAGATCAAACGCTTGCTAATCCTAAAGAAGATCCAAGTTGTGTTAACTTCGGTGGACGATAACAACGTAGAATAGGTGGAAAATAAATACCGTGAACAGATGATTTCGTGGACTTTGTTCTGGATCCAGGGGTTCTGCACTATTGTGCACGTGGTTAATGTTCAAGTTAAGATTTCAAGAACGGAATTCAATGCGAACCGACTGTTAATTAATAAAACAACAGCAGGAACCGTTTATAACCGCGAATCTTGCTATTTTTAAATCCCTGAATTTTATCGTCCCTAAATCTCGAAAATGTGCTATTCCATTCTAGTAACTCTACTAAAAATGTAACCCCATTATAGTCAATCCAGTCGTGAAAATGCGACCCCATCCAGCGACACATCTCCATTAGCCTTTTACTAGGAAGTACTCCCCGGGATGACAATGGTTTCTTTACAAATGAGAAATTTCAATAATGCACGATGCGAAGCGAAGCGAAGCACAGTGCATTAAGGACAATATCGAGTGCTCCCTATTGTTGGCCACCACAAAGCAAACCGAATTTCAATTATTGTAAATTTGGTATTCAGTAAATGTGGCAAAGGGTTGAATTCCATTTTAAAAATCAAACAGAAAAAACGGATCAAAATTATAGCAAACTGCTTCACAAAAAACCCAAACTTCAAACTTGTCTAAAAGACGGGAAAATGGTGGACGTGCGCTAAAAAGCCCGGAAATTGAATAATTTGAGTGTATACTCTGGTAAATGACAACTTTCGCTGGAGTAAAAGCCCTAAATTAAAATAATTGTGATTCATATATTCAGTGGTTTGAGTTTATTGAAGACTCGGCTATGGTTAATTCAAGAAACAAAAGTAAACTTTTATAACCGCACGGCCTTGCCGGTTAGTGACAGATAAACTTGAAATCACGTGATCAACGAAGGTTGCTTATTAAAATAATAATAATAATAATCTGATAATCTTTGTCTATGTCTATGGCAAGGATAAAGCAGAGATTGAAAGCGTTGTAACGACAGAGCAGTTGATTAGCTAAGACATAGGACTGGAATTAGGGATAAAGAAGTGTGGTGTTGTGTTGCTGAAGCGGGGGAAGTTGTTTCAAAGTGAGAGTATAAGTTGATAACGGGCAGACGATGAAGGAAGTTGATGACAAAGGTTACAAGTATTTGGGCATTCTAGACTTGGACACGTTTAAGGAGAGGGAAATGAAAGATATTTCGAACAGAGTACATAAGGTGGTTCAAACTTGTCACGAAATCGTACCTCAGTGGTAAGAACAAGATCAAAGCAGCAAACAGTTGGGCTGTGTCGCTCATGAGGTATGGAGCAGGAACAACTAAATTGAATAAAGGGGAACGAGGAACTTTAGGAAATAGATAGGAAGTCTAGAAAAATCATGACAATGAATAAGGAGCTACACCCTAGAAGTGATGTAGCCTGAATGTATGTACCGAGAAAAAAGGGAGGAAGAGGCTTGATCAATTGTGAAAGCCGCGTTAGAAGAGAAGAGAACAACCTGAGTTAGTATGTGAGAAATAGTAGAGGTATTAAACTCAGGAAAGTTGGAGATAGCAATGTAGTCAACATCTCAGAAGCTGTGGACCAAAAGGAGTATAAAGTGAATGAAGTAAAGGAGACAGAGAATGAATAAAAGCAAGAAAGAATGCATGGGCAGTATAAGAGAGAAAAGGAAGGTATTGACTGGGATAGAACTTGGCAGTGGATTGCTAAAGGAGATTTGAAAGGATGTACTTAGGCCCTGATATGCAGCGTCAAGGAAAAAGGTTTTAGAGCAAATTATATGAAATTTCATATTAATCACACAACAGAATCCCCCTTGTGCAGAATGTGTGGAAATTAGGGAGAAACGGTGGCCCAAGTTGTGAGTGAGTGCAGTAAGCTGGCACAGACAGAATATAGGTGATGGCATGATAACGTGGCACGGTATATCCACGGGCAACTTTGTGGTAAATGTGAATTGGAAAGAGCTAATCGTTGGTATGAACAGAAGTCAGAGGAGTGGTGGAAACTGAAAACTTGAAGATACTGTGGGTTTTCACAGTCCAGTGTGATAGGAAAATTGAGGCAAGAAGACCAAACATTGTCATTGTCAATAAGGAGAGAGAGTTTGTAATAATTGATGTTGCCATCCCGGTGGATAAAGAACTTGAGAAGTTAGAAAAATACCAACTATTGAAAGATGAAATTGTAAACGTCTGGCGCATGCAAAAATTCATTGTCGCGCCAGTTGTTATTGGGGCTCTTGGAACAGTATCGGTCAACTTTGAGGAGTACATGAAGCGAGTTGGCGTGAAAGTGAGGTTGGATTATCCAAAAAATAGCATTGTTGGGGACAGCAAAGATACTAAGAACAGTACTGTTAATGTAAGAAAGAAAAGAAAACCTGGGAGCCGTGGTTACTTGTAACCCGCTCAGATGGCTGTCAGATGTTGAAATCGAAGAAATCAAGTGAGGCATTGAGACCGAAGGTACTGGAGAGGAAACTGCTTGGGAATGTCCCAAAATTGCGGAAGAAAGGATTGACGAGCGGATGGGTGACTTAGATGGTGAAGTGGAAGGAGAGAGCTGCTATGAGTTTGATGGTATTACAATAAACATGCGCGACAAAGGTTGTTCCAATGGTCAGATTAATAAGATTCTGATCCTGGATGAGATGACTGAAAAAGACTATCAAAAGCCACTAAACCTGAGAAATGTAGAAAGGTCGGGACTGAAAGCTGTAACAGAATTCATTAACGTAATGGGCTTTATAAACACCTGATCAATAATTGAGGTAAATAGACTGTTAGTAGCGGGAGCGAATGTAATTGCTACCAGACTTGAGCTTAAAAGAGTTAGTAAGCGACGGACGGAGGACCCGTGGTGGAAGAAGAGAATTAAAAAGATCAAACTTTTATCACAAGATATCAGAAGAGTGGAAGGGTTAATAACAGGTGATGTGACCAGGACGGAAATTACACAATCTTGAGAAAAAAGTACAGGATTCCTGAAAAAGAACCTGCTGTTGTACTTGGTACAAGTAGAACACCACCCCTATCTTGGTGTAGAATGGCAGTCAAATATGAAATGGGATTAACACATTCTCCAAAATACTGCCAAAGCTAACCGCTCCTTAGGCTTTCTACGTAGGAACCTCTCAAAATGCCCGGAAGTAGTCAAACAACGTGCTTATCACGTTAAATATGCTTCAGCAACATGGGATACCTACCTCATCAAGGACGTGAATGAAGTTGAATCCATCCAACGACGTGCGGCTCGGTTCGTAAAGAACAACTATGTAAAGGAAACAGGCACTGTAACCAACTTGCTGAACGAGTTAGGTTGGCCCTCTTTGGAATGCAGAAGAAAACACAATCGCCTCGACCTCTTTTACAGAACAAAAATCGGGAAAACAGCTCTGTAAATTCCTGACCACCTGAATAAAACAGTGAGAAGACCAACGCGAGCGATGGATTCCAGATGCTACATACAGTAAACAAAAAGGAGATCTGTACGCCAAAGCTACTTTCCGAGAACGATAAGGGACTGGAACAACCTCCTTCAGCACATTGGGCGCTGCACAACAAAAAGCACGTTTAAATCCGCACTGTTTAAACATTTTTCTGAAATCGTATTTTTGTAATGTTTTTAAGCACCATGTACCAGTCACGCACAGCACTTGCGAGACGTGATGGGAAACCTTTGTCTCTTGATTGAAATTAAAGATTAAAGCAGAGGCTTGCAGCAAATTCCGCGAAACTGAGACGTTATGAGGAAAGGCAACACCAATATCGACAGAATAAAACGTTCGAAAACAATCAAAGCAGGCTTTCTGAAAAGATTGAAGGAATAGAAAAGGGATAAAATAATTCCTGACGGAGTGCAATATGAGGACAGAGTGTGCAGTACGAGGAAGCAAAGTGGCTGAAAGATGTAGAGGATTTAGTTGATGTTGAGAAGCAGAAGGATATCAAAATAACTTCTGATATAAAGAAGAAACAACTTCGAAAGAGTCCGAATTGGAAAGCCCCTGTGCCTGGTCTACAATGATTTTGGCTGAAAAATTTCACAGCCGTCAGGAAATGCCTAACTGTCCAGCTAAATGAGTGTTTCCAAACGAACACTGTCCCAGAATGGATGACAACCAGAAGAACGTCACTGATAGTTAAAGATAGAGATGGGACCAGAGGCTACTAACTTTAGACCAATAACTTGTCTCCCAGAAGTGAGGAAGCTGTTTACCAGTATAATTGGTGAAGTGTACCACCACCAAGAGAGGAGGAGATTGTTACCCGATGAACAGAAAGGGTGCCGTCGGAATACTCGAGGAACGAAGGACCAGCTCCTGATTGATAAAACCATCAAAAACTGCAGAAAACGATTGACAGGGTTGAGCATGGCATGGATAGACTCGAAGAAAGCGTTTGATATGTTCCCACTCTTGGATTGTGAATTGCATGTCCGTGTTTGGGGTTGCAAGCAATGTGATCAGAGTTTTCACATCAAGTATGAAGTAAGTGGAAGACGTAACTATCGGTAGGAGTATCGCTTGGTGAAGTGAATATCAGACGAGGATAGATACTTTGGTCCAGACAGTAAAGACACTGAGAGTGGTGACAGGCGTATTGAATTTGGTATATAGAAGTATGCTTTGCTAATTATGAAGAGAGGAAGGCTCACGTCCTGTGACAGGCATAGTGCTACCAGTTAACAAGCGAATGAGATAAGGGGAAGGTGGGGATGGCTATAAGTACCTTGAAGTCCTCAAGGTAGACGATATAAGACGCATGTAGATGAAAGAAACAGTGCGAAAGGAATATTTTCGTCAGATGAGGAAAACCCTTATGTACAAACTTACAGGCAGCAGTATTATCGAGGCTATAAACTCAAGGGCTGTCTCTCTTGTACGCCATGGAGCAGGGTTGATCGACTGGACTATAACAGAGGCGTGAGAGATTTGTTGCTTAACCCCTGCATAGCCAGTTCTTCAGGGCTACGGAAGAGGAGAGGGACGAGAGAACCTGGGATTGGTTGAGAAAAGGAAGACTGAAGAAAGAGACAGAAGGCCTTATAACAGCGTGTCTACTGGGATCTGCTAGAATCCTGCAAATAAAGCTATGCATGATGAAAAGTTGAAGGACACCCAAGGATGCGGGAAGTAGCTCGATGCCCTTTTCAAAGAACTTCCAGCTTTGTGCTGTGATTTAAAAGATAATAATAATAATATAATAATAATAATAATAATAATATAATAATCTGCTGCAGAAAGCTTGCCTCCTAGGAACGGCGAGACTATTGAGGAAGGTCCTCAATGCTTAAGTGGGAAGCAAACTAAGAACGCGGGCGGGGATGGATAAGAACAGTTCTGAGTGACCTGATGTTTATTCAGACTGCCAGCGAAGTGCTGTTTTGAGCTCCAACAACAATAATAATAATATTAATAATAATAATAATAATAATAATAATAATAATAATGACTTTGCAAAATTATGAGAATAACCGCTCATTAACTTTTGCTGTTCGAGTCGAACTTTGCTCTTTTTATGGCTTTTTTAGAGGTAATTGCACTTCCGTTTTCCCAGGACCGGGACAGGTACCTCATTTTTTGTTGACCTAGTCTTCTTTTATTTACCATTATTTGTTTGGGATCAGAACACTTGATCTAAATTTGTTTCGTTTCTCCAAACTGTTTTTGTTAGTCACCAAGTTTGGGGAAGCCTTAACTCCTTTTTAACATCGAGAGCATTTCTACTTTTAAGAAAAAAAAGGGAATCGAGATTTGTTGAACCCTCGACGTCTAATTTGTATTGTGTGTGGTTCGTTTTGAAAGAATGTTTGGTTCCGTACCGCGAAAGGGCAGTTTAACTGCATTTGCACTTGTGATCCTGGGCTGGATTGTTCAAAGATGGGCTAAATTTAACCCTAGTACTAAGGTAAGGCAAAATTACAGCAACGATTGCTTCTCTTAGGAAAAAACTACGGTTATTTTAAAATACAGTTCAAATTTTCCTTGGAAATAATATAAGCAAAAAATTACAGGTCAAATTCGTCTCTATAACGGAAGCGAAGCGTGGGTTAAAAATTAACCCTGGGTTAGTGCTTCTTCACCAACTACTGTAACTCAAACCTACTTATTGCTCTACAGAAACCCTCAAACCAAAAAAGAAATGTTTAAGAATTTTCTCAAAAACTATGCATTGGAAGTATACTATAAAGTTATTCTAAGTTTAATTTTATGCTTAAGATAGGACCGTCAGTCAATCAGTATATTTTATAGTCATCTTGTTTGAACAAGGCAAAATTTTGTTTTTGTTTCCTCCAAAATTGTATTGGTTCCTCCCATTGAATAAGCTAATGGAATGCATTGTTAGTCGCCAACAGACGATCTTACAGCATGGGCGTTCATGACACATCTACCAATACTAGTGATAATAATCTGATTAGAAGTTCGCTTCACATAAAGGAAGTCGCAACGAGACCTCGCCCACCCCTCACCCCCATCCCAAATGCACAAATGCTACGTAAATCTTTATTTTATCGCTTTCTGTTATATGATTTTAACACTTATTTGCACAAAAACTTGTGTATCTTTTCACTTGTTTCCACGTGACAGTAATATTTTACAAAGCGTTCTTAACAGTCAAGGTTCCTTTGTAGATACAACCATTTACATGAGTACTCTGTTTTCTTTACTTGCTGATTTACCAAGGTCCTAGAAAAATGAATATTTACGATGTTACTGAAGTACCGTTAAGGTAAACGTTCTAAGTACTTATTTCAATGTGTATACAATTATGATGGAGTCAAATGGCAGTCTGAGTGGTAAATTTACAATATTATTTCTAAACATTTTTTGTGACCACTGAAGCAAAGGGGTAACGGCTTCGTGATAGCGATTACGAAAAAAAACTCTTAACATTGTGGCAGCAAAGCAATGAAATGAGTAATGTAGTATATAGCATTGTAACAAAGTAGCAGTGTAGCAAAATAGCAATGTAGCAATGTGGCAGTGTAGCAATACTAACATTGCAACATTGCTAGGTTTCTACACTGCTACCGTGCTACATATTGCTACAGTAGCAGTGTAGCAATACTAACACTGCTAAACTGCCACCATGCTACACTGCTACTGTGCTACAGTACTACGGTGCCACACTGCTACATTGCCACTTCCCTAAATTACTTTATTCCTATATTACTTCAATGCTACACTGCTACATCACTTTCTACACAAAGAACAATGAGCTTGGTCAAACAAGATGAATCTTAATTGAAATAACTGTATAATTTCGTATCATGGAAACTCATTATCAACTAAAACGAGGACCATTGAAGTCACTCGGGAGTAATAATGAGAAAGCCGGTGGAATACTTTGGATACTACAGAATGTGCAAAAGCTCCTGTTTGGCTATATTTTCAACGTACAATAACTGTAAAACTAAACTAGTTTAGAGGGATTAATTGCCACCAATCAATCACTCTGTCCCTAACATTATAATTAAATGACAAGTAAAAACATTTCTTACTTGCATAAATATCTTAAAAGTCAAACAATTAGCGGTCGATTTCTCCAAACACAACATCCAAAGTACCTAAAATCATTAAAACGTTAGCGCGCATGTTAGTTTTTGTAAACAGAAATAAATTCTGTGAGCTGCGTAATTAAGAATATTAAGATAATCATGAAGATATAAAAAACAATCTGTTTCTTGAGCAAGAAATAGAGAATGAAAAACAATAAAAACAGTACACTAACATTAAATAAGTAATAGATAGCATCAAGTAACAAACATCATTATAAAACTAACGACATTAAGTAACAGGTAACAACCAATGGTGGAAAAGGAGAGAACAGCAGATAGCATGTGTTCCCTCCTCTTGATTTCCATTCTCTTTGCTGCAGCCATTAACTCTTTCTTTTCTTTTGCAAAGAAAAGCATACCAACAACCCAGAGCAAATACAGTAATTCTTCAGCACTCTTGGAACTGCCCTTAGAACACTTTAATATAACAAAGTCTTACCGATAATAGCCACGACATCTGCTAACATGTGACCTTTAGAGATGTGCTCCATCCCAGCCTTTGAAAACAAACGTGAAATAACATAAATACGATCAGGATGATCACTCAATAAGAACTCTCCTACATTGTCATGATTAGAATCCTTTTCCACAGTAACGAATCCAAACTCAGAATTTATTTGAAAGGCACGGAAAATGTGACCCTGCGATCACCAAGGACGAATCGAGACAGCGATCAGAGCAGGAATTGAACCTGGATTATCAAAACTTGAATCAAGCGACTCTCACCACTGAGCCCCTTAACTGTTATTCCCATTACTGATGATCCAGATTTTAGTAATGTTATTATGAATATTTAACTAATAAGATCACCTGTAATTTAAAATTAAGCTACTGTAAACAAATTGATTGATTGATTGATCTATTAACTGGCAATCTAGACAAGTTTTAATACAGTAATTAAAAATGCAATATTTATTAAAAACTGTATCACTGGATAACGTAATTCAAGACTTTGTATTGGCTTAGCCATCATGGTCTATGAGCTAATATACCATAATCTCCAAATAAATTATGGTAAACGTACGGGTGAGCTTAAAGTTAAAAGGGAGCTAAAAATATTTTTTGACAAAATGGCGTTAGAAAGTAAATTTCCGAGTTTTGTAACAAAAATATAGAAAGACTTTTGAGGAATTCCGTACCAGCAATCACAAAGAAAGCAACAACGTTTCTAACAAATGGTTTAAAAAAAGGTTTTAAATTCTCAGCGCTTATTGTAAATCAAACACTGATAAAATTTCATGGCAATCAAAGTTTTCCGCTGCCACTTTCAAGTATACAATTTTTACATTCCTCGCTACTAACTTGACCTTTTAACACTTAAATTTTTTGTCCAAGGTTGTTTATCTTCTTCATTTGAAAGATTTTCCTTGAGACTGCCTGTAAACTTTGTTCGGCAGAACAGATTGTATATTCAATCATTTAACTGCGGTAGCAAACTGCATTGCATTTCCTTTCTTTTAAACCGTGTTGATTCCGATCGTTTTGTAAAAGTAAAATGGAAATGAATGAAATCTAGGTATAATTAGCAAGTTTCGAAGGTTTCAGAAAGCCTAATGAATTTAATGAAACAATGATTCCATTTGAGCTTGTTGGATATGAGATTCGTTATAGCCATCGAGGTACTATGCTCCTCGTTGGCTATCTACTATCTCACATGCAATGCATGCTCATTAAATACTTGTTGAATAGTTGTGATCTCATGCATTACACTGTATTAGTACATTAGTACAAAAAACCAGACACACACCAGATGAGCAAAACCAGGGGCCTTAATCTTGCACCTGTAAGGTTTGCTGGTACCATCAGCAACCAAGTACACACCAAATTCACCCTACAAAGATCAAAATATGCATTTAATTTAATATAGAGATGAAGTTCCATGTCAATGCTACGTAACTTTTTAATAATCGGCCGTTGGAAAGAAAACCATTTGAATGTCAAAGGCAATCATGGATATACAATAAAGCAAAGGTTCTAACATGAGTCTCAAAACTGCACTATATTCTCAGTTGAGGTGGATGTATGACTAATATGAAGCGTGTACCTTAGGTGCTTCAATTGCAGTATAAGTTGCTCCTGGAGGTACTTGGTAACCTTCTGTGTACAGTTTGAAGTGATGTATCAGTGATTCCATGGAGTCCTGTTGACATACAGTTGTTCATATAAGAAATTTTGGTAGAAACAAACATGTCGTAATCTGATTACCTTACTCAATGCTATGATAAAACAACAATAAACAATGCCGAAATGACAAATTATTACTCGACCAATAGCTGTTATAAATAAATAGAAAAAACAAAAACTTGTAAACCAACATGAATAAACAAACCGTTTTCACTGATAGCTTACTTTCATTTCACTGCGTTTGGGGGGAGAGATTTTGGCATCATCCACTTTAATGGGGCCTGGTGGCATTCTATTAATGCACTATGTAAAATGAAAAATACATAAATTTCATACTTTAATTCATTAATTGTATTGAAGCTCAACAAATAATTGTAAAAATGTAAATCAAAATAATAAGCTTGAGCAGTAGGAACACAGAACGAGATATATATTTTACTTTTTTGTTAAATTTTAATAACCACTTTCGAGTCTATTCAGAATTTGGGAATAACAGCTGAAAATGTGTAGTCACCAGACACTAATCTCAGTAGGACTGATTAAGGCACGAATATAATAAAATTTAGTCACAAAGCATATGCTATAGAAACATTTGTTAAGGTAATGAAAATAGATTACAACAATTTTCAAACACAAAGTAGCTTGCTTTTAATCCACTTTAAAGCCAGATTTACAGAGGATTCCCGCCATCGTGAATAAAACATTTAATGGCTTTAACATCTTCTGTTCATGCTTTTACCATTTTTAGCATTTTAGAGGTGTCTTTCTGCTAAAGTCCATGTAAACTACAGGTTCTTCTACAATAAAAGCCTGTTATAAAAGCCAATAATGGAATATGCGTGTAATCCTAACAGATAGACATAAGTAACAATGAAATTGAAACTGATTTAAATATCTGAGTGAATACTAGAACAAGACAGTAAACAATAGCGCTTTGTCTTAGAACTTTGTTTAGAAATGTTTTGTTTGCTGCAGTGACATGTCAATTAGGAGAGTTGTACAAACACTAGAACCAAGGCTGCTGTTCAAAAGTTTTTCTTAGATACTGTTTTGTTACGAGACCTTATCATGTTGTACTTTTGTTTCTTATGAATTTGAATATAGCAAATTTGATTAAAATCCTGATGCCTTTTTATTAATCGAAGCATAACTTTTAACTGGAGTTTGTAACATTTTCTTTATACAGCTGAGTTGACCCACCTGATGAATAATCTTCAAACTCTGTCGCATTTCCTCCACACGGATCAAATACCTTTAAATATAAATTGTTTTAGAACAATGAAAAACCCAAGTTTGTAACACCATGTTGTTTAATGTCGAATTGCCCATTTCAGGGAACATAAGTATTTTATTTAAGAGGAGGCTGTGTACTATGGGTGTAGTTTGTTGAAGAGAGGTGTAAGGATTTAGAGTTGGTTTTGAAAACAACTTTTCTACAAAATCTTTAAACATATAATACCCACAATAAAATAATTTCACTGAAAAGCATCACAAGCTCTCTTACCAGAATACATATATTAACGATTTAAAACTTTCTTCACTACTTACCTATCATAACAATCACCATTCTTGCCAATGGGAATGTCAAAATCAAGTTTATCATAAACTTCGTATGGTTGAGACTTTCTCAAATCCCACTTAATACCTGAACCTCGTAACATGACACCACTAAAGACAAGTAAAACATACAACATATTTTAGTGTCAAAAAAGAATAAAATCAACCTATTATAAAATTAACGTTCAGAAAATCTGATGTGAGAAAAGTCTGAAGGTTGTGTACTTGGCAATGGTTGTAAGACTTGTAAGATCTTTGCACTCTAGTTATAAGGTTTGAATACTTGCTAAAACCTTCTGCTCTACCTTTTGATTTTTACATAGTTGATATAAGGAGTACTACCTTTTTCTGGAATCAACACTTGAAATGGATTGGTCTCTCTTTCAAGGAGGTTCGAAGAATGTCATTTCCTCAATAATGGAAACTCGTCTAATTACTAAAACATGACGCTGCACACAGTGTACACTGGGTTGCCTGTGTTCCTGACTGAAGCAAAACTGAATTTCTTTGACAGTGCGGAAAAGTGTTTACAGGTTCCTGGCTGAACGGATCTAAATTTGCCTAGCGAACTTTATTTTTATTCGTTTTTACAAGTTTGCAAAATTGTAAACTCTAAGTACTTGAATGCATGTAAAGCAAGTGCCATACGTATGCCGTACGTAGTGGGGAGGTTGCTCAGCCAAGATGGTGGCTGTTAGTATTTCTGTGATTTATTTGTTCTTATTCGCAATTTATTTTCCTGAATGTTTACCAAATGTGCACAAGACACATCATAAGTATATCAACTTGGACTGAACGAAACATTTGCAAGCCGTCAACCTATTAGAGCAGGTTTTGAAGCGATAATCAAGCAATCAGCCATGTTTAAAAAGGATTCAAGGAAGAAAAATTTTGGATTATTCTTGCTGTCACTGCTCTTGCGTAATGGACATATTGAAATTAAAACCCAGCCCATAATACAAATATCCATGTGGGGATGTTCTAATGTAACCAAAAGCGAATCCAATGTGATATGTGTGAAGTTTGGTATCACACACCTTGTTTTGCCATGAACATCCAGATATACGAATCGCTTGGCAACTGTTCGTGCATATGGGTCTGCACAAGCTGTGGTCTTCCTAATTTCTTCAGCTCTCCTCGACTCCTTCACTGGTGCTGAGTTATTCAACTCATCTGAGCCTCTTGGAGATATTATTACAAATTCTACAATCGTCGCCGATTCAATAACAAACTCATACCTATTACCTTGATCACTGACACCAAAGTGTCGCAATCAAAACAAGCAAAGAGCAAGAGTAAAGTCGTACAAACTTAACTCGCTAAGAATTTTGACAGTTAACTGCTGCAGTTTGCGTTTTGTTGATAAAGGGTTAGGCTTTGAAGAGCTTGCTATGGAACACAACCCTGATGTCGTGACCACAACGTGATTGTCACTGAAATAAATATAAAGGATAGATTTGGAAAGAAAACACCCAGGCAGATTACATATACAGTAAAAGAGACATAAACGCTGTGAGAAAGGACACTGACGATCTTTATCAAAATTCATTTTGTAACAACGACGAAAACAAGCAAGTTGATCATCTGCGGAGTACCCACATCAAAGGTCTGCTCGACTCAGTCAAAAAGAATATACCACAGAGAACTACATCACGGCGCTGGAACCTACAATATGTCACTACAAAAATCAAGCAGCTCATAAACACCAAGAAAAAGCTGTACAACAAAGCCAAGAAAACCCAAAGTGAATCAAATTGGAGGAGGTTTAAAAAGATGCCAAAACATATTAAATCAAATTACGTTAAGCCCATGATAAATACGTCAGCGACATTCTGGACTTAGGATCTCTGGACGAACAAGGATTTCAACCGAAACCCACTACTGGCAAAAAGTTCTGGGCTTACATCAGGGCACAAAAGAAGGACATTGTGGGAATACCACTACTGAAGGTTGGAGAGACAGACATCACAGATGGCTTGAAGAAAGCAGAGGCACTGAGTAGTCGGTACGAGTCTGTGTTTACTGATGAAAACCTCACAGCTATGCCAGTCATGTCTCGACCCCAGATAAGGGGAATTGCCAACCTAATAATTACAACCAATGGAGTGAAAAACCTGCTAAATCCCAACCTAAATCCCAAAAAAGCAAATGGGCCAGAGCTTCTGTTATGTATTAAGTACATGTTATTGAGTTTATATATAGTAGCTAATCACAGTAGAGCACAGGCTATTTTATTGGTAGATTCAATATGGCGTCAGTGGGATCTTGAGAAACAAAAATAAAAAACGTGGACCCAACTTCAGCAAAATGGCAGAATACACAAATTTGTCGTACAACTGCCCTACTATGAACTGGGCTGCTGCAGATTTCAGCAGAGAATGGGAAAGATTTTATCAACACTGTGAGTTTGCCTTTGGCGGGCCTTTGAGCAAATGCTTAGAAAAAGAAACAATTTGCAATCTGTTGAGCTTTGTGGGTGATAAATGACGAAAAATATTTCTAACCTTCCAGTGAGAGACTTTGGAAGTTGGAACAGAAGAAGATCGCCAAAGAGACAGTGAAATGGATGTTTTAGAGCATGTGGCGAAAAAATTCAAAACTTACCTCGTGGCCAAAAAGAAAACCATCATGGCAGCAGATAAGTTTGATTTGAGGCGACAACAATCAGGAGAGTCGTTCGACGCGTTTGTAACAAATCTAAAACTACTTGCAAGAGAACTGGACATGGCGTAGACTGACAAGTTAATTCATAATGCAACAGCTTGTAAATCGCTCGATGAACGAGTAAGACATAGTGTTTAAAGAAGAGTAAAGGACTAACCCTTGACACAGCCATAGAAATTGGTCGAATGGCGATATGCAAACCATGAAGACCCAAAAGTGGAAATAAACGCACTAGACGACCGGAATGGCATACCCAGAAAGTGCAGAAAGCCAAGAAATCGAGCAGAAAAAAAAGGAAAGTCACAACGCTGTATGCAATGTGAATATAATCTGCACAAGTAAAATGAGAAGTGCCCTGCAAAAAATGCAGAGTGTAGAAGATGTAATAAGATCGGGCACTTTGCTAGTATGTGTAGAAGTACACAAGAAAAGTTCATTCACTTAACAAAAATTATTCTAGTGATGATGAAGGCCTTGACAAGGACATGCACCTACGACGTGTATCATGTTTGGAAACAAATGGTGTAAGCGATAAACCAGCTGCCAGTGAAACTGAAGAATGGTGGGAAAATGTGCAGGTGGAAGGCCAAACCATACAATGTCAGCTCGACACAAGTGCCTATGCCAGTGTTATAAATACCATACAGCTTCAGAAAATAGCAACAAAGGCCACAATTAAACCAACTAGCCAAACATTTGTCTCATACAGCCAGCATCGAATTACACAAATCGGTTTGTCAGTCTTACAGTAAAATACCAGGACAGGGAAGCAAATGTAAAAATTATACGTTATCGACAACAAACAGAAACCAATACTCTCGGGCAAGGCTTGTCAAGCCCTCAATTTGATTCAGAGGGTACATAAAATAGATGCAAGTCTTCAGGAGCTTCTTGATCAGCATCCTGAACTAGAGCATACCTCAGGAGCAATACCAGGAACATGTATGATCAATATTGACCCCAAGGCAAAGACAGTAGTTCATGGCCCCCATAGACAGCCCTCAGCACTTCTACCCAAAATCAAGAAAAAACTCAAAGAAATGGAGAGTGAAGGCCACTTAGCTCGAGTGACTCAGCCCACTGACTGGGTAATCTCAATGATTGTATCGAGCCGGGGAGATAAGATCAGAATCTGTCTTGAACCTGCTGATCTCAATAAATCTCTAAAGCGGGAACACTACCCTATACCCTCTGTGTAGGAAATTGTGGCCAAGATACCGTATGCGAGGTATTTTACTGTCTTAGATGCTAAGAGGGGCTATCTCCAAATGAAATTAGACTATGAGTCATGTCTGTTGATAACGATGAACACCCCACTTGGAAGATACAGACGGTTGAAATCGCCCTTTGGTATCAAATCAGCCCCTGAATTGTACCAGAGAACCATGGATGAAATGCTCGAAGGGATAGATCATGCATATGCAGTCATGGATGACATTCTGGTTGCAGGGCGTAATATTGATTACCATGTTACTGTACTAAACGACGTACTTAACAGAGCAAAGAGCCATAATCTCAAGCTGAACTTCAACAAAATGAAAGAGCGAAAACAAGAAGTACCATGTGTGGGCCACATCATCTCATCAGAGAGGCTTAAAGTAGACCCAGATAAAGTGAGAGTATGAGTGACATACCCACTCCAACATCTAAAAAGGAAGTACGTCGATTTCTCGGATCTATCCAGTACTAATCCAAATTTTTCCCAAAGCTAGTAGATGTGGAAACACCGCTAAGAGAGCTTACAAAAAAGGACGTCATTTTTCATTGGGATAAACTACAGGAAACTGCATTCCAACAGCTGAAAGATTTGTGCTGTAAAGCCCCCATCCTAGCATATTACGATGTCCGGAAGGACGTCACATTACAGTGCGATGCTAGAAATAATGCATTGGGTGCCGTCGTGATACAGGAAGGGAAACCAGTGGCATATGCCTCTAGGAAACTGCGAAAATCTCTTTTCAACTGGGCTCCAACTCTAAAGGAGATGCTTGCAATCGTATTCAGCACACAGAAGTTCAGAGAGTACATACTTGGAAAGCCAGTAGTAGTACAAACAGATCACAAACCCTAGGCCATGGCGACGCACAGTTACGACTGCAAGCAATGATCCTTAAATTAAGTGGTTATGATCTCCATGTTGAGTATCTCCCTGGCAAGAAACAAGTGCTTGCAGATACCCTTAACAGGCCAGTTTCGATGAACTACCACCTGAAGATGACGAACTCCAAATGAATACGGTAGAAAGAATTTCCATCACAAAGGCTAAATATACACAACTACAACAGACCACAGCAAATGAGCTTCACAAACTTTATAGTATTGCCTGACTGCCAGCTGAATAAACTGCAACGCATATTAAAATGTATCTGCTAGACTTATCCATAAGTTACCTAAATTCTGTCATATTACCCCTATTTTGCGCGACTTGCACTGGTTGTCCATTAGATATCGTATTAACTTTAAGATTATGCTATTAACATTCAAAGCTATTTATGGGCTTGCACCAAAGTACATTAGGGATCTTGTAGCTATTAAGTCATCTGCGTATAATCTTAGGTCTGCTGATAGTTTGTTTCTTAGCGTTCTATTGATTAAAACTAAAAAGACTTTAGGAGATAGAGCATTTGCTATTGAAATTTGCAATAGACATTAGCAATAGCTAAAATTAGGGAAAATTTATTTAAGCATTTATTTAAGTAGCACCAAAATTATGGAATTCTTCAACTACAGAATTGCGTCAAATTGAATCAATTTCTCTATTTAAAAGTCAACTAAAAACACATTTATTTAGGCTGGCATATCGTTAATTAGTTCATTATTATAGTTATTTATTAATTATTTTATTACATTTTTATATGTTTTATATTAATTTTATCTATGCTAGCAGAACTATACATTTTTTAATTAGTATTGTAATGCGCGATAGATCATTTTTATGAATATCGCGCAGTATAAGTGATTAAATTATTATTATTATTATTACTATTATTATTAATAATAATAATCATGAGAAGTTGTAGCAAACACTGCTGGAGAGTGCTCATTATTATTATTATTATTATAACTCAAACAGGATGGCCAGGAATAAAGCAGGAAGTTTCACACAGTATCCGCCGGTATCACAACACTCGCGATGAACTAGCAGTACTTGACGAAGTGATTTACAGGAGAATGAGTATTGTAATACTGCCCACCATATGGGTATTGTCAAGTACAAACAAGAGCCAGAGTGTACTGGCCAGGAATGAGTGCGCAAATCGAGGAGAAAGTGAAAGACTGCTCTACTTGTTATGATAATGCTTCAGCTCAACAGAAAGAGCCAATGATACCAAATGCTGTTCCTGATGTGCCATGGTCGAAAGCTGCTTCGGATATATTCACATTTGAGGCGGAAGCTACCTTGTTCTAGTTGATTATTACTCCAAATACATTGAAGTCTCAAAGCTGGGTAATATGACATCGATTAAAACAATTGGGGCTCTGAAAGAACACTTAGTTGGCACGATATACCTTGCAAACTGATCACAGACTGTGGCTCCCAGTACACAAGCAAGGAGTTTGAGAAGTTTGCTAAAAGCTATAATCCTTGAACACGTGTTAGTAAGTCCCAAGCACCCCCAGGCAAATGGAGAAGCTGCGGCAACGGTAAAAACAGTAAAATCATTGTGGAGGAAGAATAAAGATAAGAATAAAGCCCTCATGGTCTATTGTGCGACCCCAATCCCAGGTATTGAGTTATCACCATCCCAACTTAGTATGGGTCGCAGACTCAGAACCACACTTCCAATTGCACAAGAACTCCTAAAACCCAAAGCTCATAACAATCAAGAGATTAAGAGAAGAATGAAAAAAGTGAAAACAGAAGTATTACTTTGATTTGCAAGGCACCAAAGACTTGCCTCGCCTCAAGCCTGGGGACTATGTGAGAGTAAGACCAGACCATGGGTCAAAAGAGTGGAGTGTAGCAACAGTGGTTCGACACCACAGTACACCAAGATCGTATGTTGTTGACATAGGGAATCGAAGGGTCAGAAGAACAGAATAGCCCTTAAAAACGACAAAGAAAAGTCCTACACTGGACATAAGAGGAGCCACACAAATAAATTAACCCGAAACCAGATTTGGCAACTCACAATAACCACCCACCCCAGCACGTACCCCACGAACTACCAAGGTTGAAACAGTCGCAGCGTGAAGGGATGAACAATCATATTGTTCAGCAAAAGCACACTTACTCACATCCAACCCAAACAAATGAAAAAGAGTAGTCCAACCCTTATGTCTCGATATGGAAGGGAAGAGAAGAAACCAGAGAAACTGGACTTGTAATTGAAGAAAACAGCGAGAATAAACCTTCGACAGACTACTACATTTTGGAGAACTTGTTTTTTTTTTTTTTGAGAACTCTTTATCTTAAGCGACTTGACTCAAGAGTTAGCAATGTTATTGTTTGAAAACAAAAAGGGAGGGAGATGTTATGTTTACGAACTAAACCACTGGCCACAAACGACATGTCATTGAGTTTATATATAGTAGCTAATCACAGTAGAGCACAGGCTATTTTATTGGTACATTCAATATGGCGTCAGTGGTGTTATGTATCTTAAACCTTCTACCAATCAGAGTACTTAAGGAAGCAGCCTCAGCCTCAGAAATGGCTCCTATTCTGCGGGTCATCTACAGTGCTTCTCTGTGACAGGAACAAACAGCCAACATTGTGCGTTTATAAGAAAGATGATCGCCACTGTTCTGCAAACTATCGCCATTTCGTGTAAAATAAAACAGTGAAAAGACCAACGCGAGCGATCAGTTTGATCTGAAAATCCCAAGGAATCTTAATGCTCATCATTCTCAAGAACCAGTTCCGGTGTGTGCTCATACCATTTTTCTGCCCTTTCAAACCCATAAACATCGCACATCTGCCAGTGCAGCACCTGAGTAACCTTGTTGTGTTGCCAAAATTTGTACTCGTGGCCAGCCAATTGCTGGTACTCGGCTGTGATGTGGGCTATCGTCTCAGGCCAATTGCGACACATCCTGTTTGCCTATAGATACACTTTTTTACGACATTAGTTCTTATTGTCTGTTCTTGTGCTGCAAATAATGTGCTCTCACTCTTTTTTGAGCCCACCATTCTGAACCCACAACCACGTTCTCCCACCATCCATGATCTTACTTACTTTTGACACCATTTTCCCATGCAAATTCTTCTCTAACCATCCTTGTTTGTGCTGACGATATACCTCACTCCCTACTTTCTCTGATTCGTAAGCATTATCAATATCAACAACACCTTGTCTTCCCACTTCTTTAAGTAGAGGCTCAATAGAATGTTTCACATAACAGCTCAAGTTGTTTTTCTCCTGGGACATACAGTCTGCGATAGTTATGAGTCCTGTGCCACCCTGTTTTCTCACAACATATAACCTGTCTACATTGCTGTCTGGATTGAATGCACCTTACATATTATTATTATTATTATTACAAATTTTTTTATTATTATTATCATTATTTATTTTGTAGGTTACAGTCCTTTCTAAGCAGATCTAAGAAAACATTATCTGAACAGTTCGTTTGATGTGATTTAACCACCTTGCGTTTACATTTTGGTTGCCGTTGTGCTTCCTGTGCTGGTTACAAACATATTTATATTTTGTATGTACCCTTCTTCATTGATATTAATTAGTAATTCGCCACATGGCTAGCCTAGTTGATAAGGTGCAAGTCTATCGCGTGGGAAGCTTGGGTTCATTTCCTCGCCAAACAAACACTTAGGGTCTTAAAATAACTGATCAAAAAGTGCTCTCTTTGCTTTAATATCTGCAAATGGTGCGACCTATATGGATGTTAAACAGCAGGCCCAGTCTCTCAACCCTCTATCGTGAGACTTAAAAGACCTTACACACATCTACCGTAAAGAGTAGAGTAGTGATGCCGGTGTTGTGTGTTCTGTCTAACCACTGGGAGCATTCTTAATATATAAATATACAATCAAAGACTATAAACTGTCGACTTTGAACTTGCTTGTAAAACGAATTTGAACATTTGAATAAATGACTTTTGTGCTATATAAATTACTATTGACACTTGTTGATTTCGTGGTTTTACATGATCAATAGCATAACGAGACTAGTCCTAGGCTATGCTATATAATTTACAAATATGAATGTTCAGTTAGATTATTCCTTTCAACGTTCTGTTCAGTTCTTTCTATCTCTTACAGGTATAAAAGTTCTTGACTATTTCAACGTTTTGTGATATGATCCATTTCTGGCTTTTCATTATTAGATATTGCGTCTCTTCTTCGTTCTTTTCCGTTAA
>JANCMA020390324.1:0-21173 GCA_024336925.2 Zoanthus solanderi
CACCAAAGGAACTCCGAAATCTAGTCGTTTTAAAAGATACAACGGATCGCGATCTGTTATTTAATATTATTATTTTAAGATTTTAAATTCGTTTTGGTTGTTGAATCTTTTAAACAAAATATCTTTTTTTGCAACCAAGGGGGGGTGCCCGTGCACCCAGTGCACCTCCCCTGGATCCGCCACAGCTTCTGGAGGCTTGAACGGCTCCATTCTGACACCATGTAATGTTTTGTGTTCACACATGCAACACACAAGTCGCCATGTCTAAAACTACTGCACTCAGTTCTTTTACATTCCAAGATCATCTAGGTACTTCGTATAAGACTAATCATCACACATATTTATTATTAATGGCAAAGACCTTCTGTGACAAAAATGAGTGATTATTATAATAAAAAAGATATTTAAATCCATTTTCATTTCCAAACTTCTTAAAAAACAATTCTCTAATTGAAATAAAATCTTCCATGAAATGATAAAGTTCAAATTATATAAAAATATCTGTTAACAGTCAATCTATGTAAAATGTAAACTTGATCAACCCCCCCAATTTAGATCAACGTTTTCACAGATATATCACTTCCTTACTAGACTACAGATTATGAAATTATTAGTGTAGATTGTAATAAACTTGCGCTGCTCTACTACTTCTACTTCGTGTGATATATCTCATGACATGGCAAGACATACATCGGTTGATTGCACTTCCTTTCCTCTGCTACTGTAAACTATGCAATCTGACTTCCATTTTGGGTTTTCAAAGCGTCCAATGAAGAGACGTTCCATGAATCTAGCTGGCAAATCCCCACTTAATTGTCGACCAGGTTTTCTGTTTTGCTTGCAGTAGCCTTCAAGTAACCCATTGAGAACAAGCTCCCTGAATTTTCTAGGAGGCACTGCTTCTTTCTTCTTTACTGAGGAGTATACAATTTAGGCATTTACCATGGCTACCTCACGTATTCTGTGATTTATAGCAAAATACCACTTGGATGATTTGTGAGGTAATGCAAAAGTTCCTAGCTTTTGATCTAGGATATCAACACCACCCGTGTGTTGATTGTATTTTTCAGCAATTACTAGTTTTTCAATCTCCCAATAACAACAAACAAACAAACAACAAATTTATTATTAGAAAGTTTAGGTTAATACAAATATGTTAACCTGCATTTAGCTCTATAGCTAGTCTAGGCAGGTTATTACATGATATACATTATTTTGTAGTTAAGTAGACTGATTTACACATTGAAAGGTTTTATAAATGCTGAAAAATAAATAAATTAGTGCAGAAATTAAGTTAATAAGTTAATTGTTTTTTGGATGTCGAAGAATCAAAAATACACAAAGGAAACCACCCTGTGTTCCTCTGCTCCTGATTATTTTGTCAATTGTGCTATTTGTGTGTATGGTAGATAGAAAATGAACTCTTTTGGTATCGTTCCACACACAAGCTACCATATTTCCATATCGCATGAAGGATCATCTCCTTTTTCTAGATGTTTCTGTTTAGGATGGATTTCACTTGGCATATATTTTCCTCCTGGCTTTACAGTCCCACATGCACCAATGACCTTCTGTTCAAGTTTTTTGAACAGAGCAGGTGAAAATTAAAAATTGTCTGTAGACGTAATAAACCCAGAGTCATTATAATCTTCCAACAGATGTAAACATATACCTTCTGTTATTGTGAAACCTGGTACAATATCTATTGTGTTTTTTCCACAATAGGTTATGAATTTGATTTTTCCACAATAGGTTAAGAATCAGATTTACTCTCACATAAAACATATTGCTAATTTTTCCCCATCTGTAAGGTTTAGAGGGAAGGTACTGCTTGAAATGAATACGGCCTTTAAACTTAATTATGCTCTCATCTATCGACAGATACTTGTTTGGGCCATAAACAGTTTGGTAAGTTAGTTCACAAATATCATAAAGGGTCTAACCTTCCACAGATTATCAAAGCCAGGTTCCCCTCTAGTAGGTCTTTCTGCCTCATTGTCTTTGAAGTGTAGAAATGATGTCAATAACTCATATCTGTTCCGAGACATCACATCTAAGAAATACAGTTTTGTGAGGCAGAAACTTCCCCAGTAGTCTTCAATTTCATTCTTTTGACATAGACCCATTGTAATCTGGAGTGCTATATAAGCTTTTATTTCAGCAATAGATGTGTCTTTCCACTTTTGAAACCTTGAATGACGTGAAAACTGTTTACTTGCCAAAAATTGTGCTGCATATCTATTGGTTTCAGTAGAAATAAGTTCATATGCCTCGTTAGGCAAGAAAAGGTTAAAAAATCAACTTCTTTGAAGTTGCTGGTATCAACAAGTACACCTTTTCTTTTATCAAATTCTGGTAACCAGTCATTAGTGAATAGATCATCATACTCATACAGTTCCCAATCAAAAAGAGGTTGTTGTTCTTGTTGTTGATTTTGAGGCTGTGTTTGTACAGCTGGCTGTTGTCTTGCCTGTCCTTGTACTACTTGCTGCACAGGTGGTTGGCCAGACTGCTGAACTAGTTGTTGTGAAGGTATATGAGTATGCTCTTGTAAAGGTTGAAGAAACTGTATTTGAGGCTGAACTGACTGCTGGGCTCGATTTTGTCCTCTTAACTGAGCAGCTAAAAAAATATATAAAATAATATACCTCGTGTTTACATGCAGTATGAATACATTTCTTGGCGATCATTTATCATGCTGGTAGTAAATTTGAATTTTTGGTCAACTGCGTTTTAGGCATACAAAAATTACCGGGAAAATTTAAAGACACTGCAGCGTTACCAAACGTCCTGGCAAAACAAACTTGAAAAATGTGCAATTTTATGTACCTTTTAATTGAAACTTAAAATTTTTTCATCAAAAACAACTAATTTGTTATAAAAAGCTTAAAGTTTGTGCAATATAGACACAAAATGCAACATTTGTTGCCTAATTTGTTAAGTAAACTGTAAATGTGAACACAATCTCGCCGAAGCATCACATAAAAATCAAACTTACCCAAAGTAGATCGTAAAATTCTTTCCTGCTGAGCAGTGAATTCGACATCAAAATCATCTTCAGATTCAGAACTTTCTTCTGAACCGAATTCACTTTCTCCCTCACTCTCAGTATCGTTAAATATAGCATCTAGAACATCATTTGCTGAATACCCTCTGGCTGACTCCATTTTGTTTCGCACTAAACAACTTCAGTTTCACTTTCCCTTCACGGGTAAGTCTTATTTTTGCTTTGATCAAAGTGAAGCAATAGCGAATGACGTAGTGATATATCAACCGGATAGAACTAGTTTTGTTGTCATCCTAGGAGCCGGAAAAAGAATTTTAATGAGCTTTAAATCGGAAGTGACGTGTTTGTCGACTACGTTGGACAATGGCGCCCTTCTTATATGTCGACTTCAGTCGCCCATGGCGCCGAAAGGGTTAGAAAGCCATGTCTTGAGGTGGCGTTTAAAACTGTCCAATGACGCTGAGGTCTTGAGGTTAAAAACAGGCCGAAGGAGTAGGTTCTTAGTTGAAGAGCGGAGAGTTCTGGCAGGACAGTAAGGCTTTAACAGTTTATAAATATAAGGAGGTGCTTGTCCATGAAGGGCTTTAAAGGTAATAATCAGGGAGCCAGTGGAGGTTAATGAGTAACGGGGTTACATGTTCATATTTACTTGACAGGTTAATGAGTCTGGCAGCACAGTTCTGGACAGATTGAAGTCTTTTGAGCATATATTTTGGTTGGTCATATAATAAAGAATTACAGTAATCTAACTTCGAGGTCACAAAGGCATGAAGTAGTTTCTAATGTGAGGAAGTTACAGAGTTTTGAAATATTACGCAGATGAAAGAAGGCTGTTTTACAGGTAGCTGTGATGTGAGATAAAAATGAAAGAGACTTGTCGAATACCACACCAATGTTCTAGACAGTTGCAGAGCATTCCACGAGATCCTTTGAAACAGCAAGAGCGTTAATGAGAGGCCTGGGACGATAAGAGGAATAAATTACTATAAAGTCTGTTTTACTGTTGTTCATTTTGAGTTTATTTAGGATCATCAAGTTCTTAATATATTAAATGCAGGCTGCAATTTTTGATATACTTTTTATGATATTTGCGCAAGACGAGTTAAAAGTTATATAAATTTGAGTGTCATCAGCGTAAGAGTTAATATTCAAGCCATGTGCGTTTGCAATATATGCTAGCGGTGATGTATATAATGAATAGAGGATGGGGCCTAGTGCAGATCCCTGAGGAACACCTTGGGATAGCTTTCGATATTGGTCGAAAATTATTAAATTCGATCATCACAATGACCTCTAAAGGCCAGACCCTGCTTTGCCAGAAACTCTACAACCAAAACAGTCTGTCGTAGGATTGCTTTGTTCTCAAATGCTTGATTGGCTACGGACGTCGCAAGCTGGGAATCTACTCTATACCTGTCAGGATTCTCAAAAGTTTGTTTGAAGAGGTTAGCCTGTTCAGTTGCGTATTTATGGATCACAGATTGCTCATGACAGTTGAGGATACCATCATTTCTAAGTGCTATAGTGTAAGATTTCTGGTACGGTAGTGTGACCAATAAACCTGGTGTTGTTCCCATGGTAACTTTGTTAGGGAATAAGATACAGTGACAGCATATACCACCTTTAAGTATGTAACTGTAGTAAAGCCAGGGAAACTGCTTTAGCCATCTGGTTTGAAAAGAAACTTTCCTTGTCTTCTTTCCTTTGGTAACTTGATGAAAATGAAGTATATCAGACTCAGAAGGTTTGCAGTGAAATGATGGTTCTTTTTTCATCTGTAATTTGCTGTGATAATCACCTCAAAACATCCCATGAACCTTCACCAGCTTTCACGATAATACCCAAATCAATCTTTGTGCCTGTGGTTGAACCAGAAGTGCCAGTCACAGAACCTTTAGTAATTACATCTAAAATTTAGAAAAACAAAATTATGTATACATTTATAACCCTTAATAACTTAATCCTTTAAGTATTTCAAATAAATTCAATAAAATTGAACACACATACTTTATATTTCACAAAACTTTTTAACCGACAAAATTTGACATTGTCATTGACACAAAGAAAGAAATGCCATATCCTACTGATATTGTACTTTCTACTATACAGGTCACATGAAAAATGTCTTGATTAGACCTTCAATATATGTTATGGCACACTATTTTCTATAACAAAACACTGTTCTGCCTTTATATACAACGTATTTTTATTTTTAGCGGCAAACAAAACTAACGTCATATTCTTTCCCTAGAGCATGAAATGTTCTTCATCTTCAGAACTGCAAGATATTTCAAAAAACTGAAGGTGATTCAATTTTCGCAAAATTAGTCTTATGTCTTTTCTTGCAAGGCTTACACCAACCAGGCACAGAACATTCAATGAGCTTGAAGATGCTTTAATGGTTGCCATTTGATTGGCAATGAATCCTACTCTGTTCAGTGATAATATTCTAAGATTTTTTATTTGCATTAAAATTGCAGTACAACGACAGGTATTTATTTTTTGACAGCCATTAAGTATAAAGGTTTCAAGAAACGAGTCACAATGTTTTAAGAATTTCCTTAAGGCAGAAGTTAACACCTCGACCAATACTTCATCAGGCAAAGCTGTGCACAAAACGAAAATAATACCAGTCAGTCTTACTTGGAAATCTCCAGACATTTGAATCATTTGAATTTACTCTTTCCTAAAACTGATCGATTGAGTCGGCAAAATAAGTTCACTATTCATATAAATAAAAATAAGAATATTCTACCTTCAATCTCGGACACTCCAGCTTAATCGTCTGAGATGCTGAGTTTTGGTAGCTTGTTAGGAAGAGCAGAACAGCTGCTTTCAATGTTCATGATTACATTACACTTGGTGAAGTATTAATATCATGATCAATTTTAATGTATGTCTCGGATTAATGGCAATTTCATTTCAGCTTACCTTCGTGAAGACCTTCATTACTCGCGGATTCTTCAGGCCTTGATTGCGCTGAACCTGCAAAATGTTTTATGTTGAAAAGAAATTATTTTCTCTTCAAGATGGTGGAACGATGGAAAATGTAATTTGTTTACGAATTGCACAGCATGTCGAGGCTACTGACTGTTGAAAATAGTTGTTAGTGTAAAATAATTAAATTATATGACTTTTTAGAAAAAGGAACCACGAACTTACGCGATTTCTTTGTATAAAAAATCTGTTATTTTCTTCATTTCCCAACTTTGAACACATTTCAAAAGTACTCAAACATTCGCTTGATCCCAATCCCACTCGTTTACTTTGAATGAACGTCACCTGTTCATGTCGCCTGTTATATCTTATCCTAAAACGACCTTCTTATAAGTAATACCCTGCACAAAAGTCGCGAAATGTACATTATCTTTTCATAACTTGACAAGCAGTCGAATGGTGGAAGTGAATTCAACTTCGTCAAAAAAAAAATTCTTTATTATTTTAGAAAGATAAAAAAAATGCTGCTCAAAGGGGGGTTGCAACCCCCTCAACCCCTCCCCTGGATCCGCCTCTGAGAGATAAAAGAGTCGTGAATTACAGTAGACCGTATGATATTATCTTCAGAGCGGGTCAAAACAAGGTCTAAGGTGTGTCCAGGAAGATGAGTCGTAGGTTTTACACGTTGATGAAGATTAAGTGATTCGACAAGGGTCATGAAATTCATTGCGGCTATGTTGGATTGATTGTCAACATGAACATTAAAATCGCCGGCAATAAGCAAGGCACCAGGTTTAATAGAGAGCACCTCAAGGAGTGTCCCAAATTCATCAAAAAATAGTTCAGTAGTTGTTTTATTTACACTCTGTGAAGGAGGCCTGTATATTATAATAATATGTACAGTTTGGGAAAGAACTTTGATTTGCATCACAGTGGCTTCGAACGATTCAAATTGATCGAAATATTCAGTAGAATCTCGCTTCATACTTAATGATGTTTTCTATAGAAGACCGACAACACCACCTCTGGAACCCTTTTTAGTAGTGTGCAGGAAAGAGTAACCAGTCGGAGTCAAATCGCCAACTGTTGTGATCGGGCAATAATGGTTGATTGTAAAAACAGACGATGACCATTTGGTATGCGAGATGGTCCCGGGTTCGGATTTTCGTCCATGCAGATCATGAGATCTTTCTTAAATGAAAGGCAGATGCTTGAATATCCATTTTTCTCCCAGCAACAGATCGGACGGGAAGGCATATTTATCCTTGTTATTCTCCTGGTGGACGGATTTTGTGACCCAGTGGCTAAGGACTGAATACATATATAAAAAACTGATTTCTCGACTAAAAATTAATACAAGGAAAATAAAAATCGATGCAACTGTAGCAGTGTTTAAAAACGTGGCAGCCATAGTGGCGGGTTACATTTGTCTATGATCTATGGGTACTAAAGTTTTTATATGAGTACTAAACTTTTTATGTAAAATATTTAAACCATTTTAGTACATACCCTGTTTTGGCATCTTTCAAGTAAAAGACAACAGGAAAAACATTTTTATTTAACTCTTCCAGAACTCAACATCAGTAAAGCATACCGATAAGAAAATAAGATAAGAAAAGATTCTGTAATATTTTTATGTAACTATGTAAAATATTCAAACATCTTTTATTACGTAGCCTTTTTTTAATATTTCTATTAACTTTGTGATTGATATATTCAATAATTTAATCTTTTTTTGGTATCTTTTAAGAAAGAAGAAAAACAGAAAAAATGTTTTTTTCCTTCTTGCATAACCTTTAATATGTGTACTTTTTCTTCCTCAACTTTTTCCCTTTTTTCATTGTACCCTTTTAAAAAGTTAATCATTTCAGCAGCGGATGAATGGGACTTTTGTTTTCTTTTTGGCTGTTTCACTTTTTTTTTCAATTTGTTAACTTCGCCTTTCTCTTTTCTTTCTGTTTTATTCTCTGTTGTCGGTTTCTTATAAGATTGAAGAGAGGAACGGATTGTGTAAGTTTTGCAGAATCTGTGTAGCGGAACTGCCTTTTTCTGTTTCTGTATTTGTATTATTTCACTAAATATACAATTTGACTTAGAATCACCGTTATATTGAATTTACTTTAAAATTATGAACATTTTAAGAAATCTAAATGTATAGCCGGTTTTGAAACGAGTATTCCTTTATTTAAAATTAACAATTCTTTGTTTTCAAATATCGAAGCGAAGGTCATTTAAGAAAGAAAAATTACAAGCTTTGATCAAAGACGTGTTATAAAACTCTGGGCTTTGTCCTATATCGGAAACCTCTGCATTTTGAGTCTATTTTTTCTTTCTATTTGTCTCCACTCCCTTTGTTCCTCATTGGCATCAGCAGCAGGAAAATCTTCAAATGCTGCACCTAATAAGTATAATTATGACAATCTAATTAAACAAGGCTGTACGCAAATTTACTTATTATCTATTAGCTTTTGGGGGAAAGAAATTTAGTACAAAGATAGATCTTTATTTAAATCCGTAATTCACTAAAATACCTAGACAGACATGAGTTTTCAATCTAGAGACAACAATAAAAACATCAATACACGTATCAGCAACCACTCATGTGATAAAATTGAAAAGGAGTCTATTCATACTGCATCGCTGAAAACGTTCAGTTCTTACACTAGGTAAGATATAATTGTGTCCTCGCTTCCTAAGCGTGCGTTTCCTCTGATGGGGAAGGGAAGGGAAGGGGGAGTAGGCCTTTAGTGGATGGTTTTTTTCAAGCAATAGTTTCTACCAGAATTGGCTATCTGCGATCCTAGTTAAGTCTGTTATATGCATAACCTTGTTAGTATATCCATAACGTGCTGCACGTTTACAAAATTTATCGATTTGAAGAAGATATTTATTGTTATAAGCACATGTAAGTGCAGTCACGAAAAGTTAAAAAATTAAATAAGGCATTCTTATAAAAAAGAGTATATTGCATATATCAAAATCAAGCAGTTACTTCTGTCATGACTATTTTTTTTTCATATTTCGTAAGCACAATTACTGGAAAACAATAAATTTAAAATAAGGCTTACTTTTGAGAAACTCTAGGCGAACTGGATGAAAACGCAGTCGACCGTCAGTTCCCCTGCAATTACAAGCTATCCTGTCGGCTTTTGAAAACGATGGAAGTGCTTCCAAAACTCCAAGGTGGCGTTCAGTACTGTTTTTAAGGGCTGATTTCACGATATTTGCAGCGAAGGGCGAAATGTGACCGTTAGCAGCAGGTGTTTGTTGTTTGCTTGGATAAAACTGAGGCACAGGCAATGAACTGGAGTTGGTAGAAACTGGGATCGATTGGTGTGGAGTGCTGGTGGAGACATTTATAATTTGATTTGGAGCCAGAAGAGGAAACTAATCTGAAGAGATCTCTGATGGTTCTTTTTGATCGAGATTCTGTTCTTGTCACACAAGTCACGGAGCGCCGGCCTTTCTGCTTCACTGCTTTGCTCCCCAACAATCAAATGTTGTTCGACTACAGTAAGCCTTGCTTCCATGTTGTCTATTTGTGATTTCATAGTAGAAACTTGATCGCTTATTTTAGATGCTGTTTCTTGAATAGAAGCTTCCATGGTTCCAAGCATCTGTTGTTAAATTAATAAACAACAATTTATTTAGAGGAAATGTAAAGACAAACCTTTAATCATTTGCTGAATGTGGCATGTGCTGAATTTTTTATTTTATAAAAAAAATACGCAGTCTAAGAAATGTGTGTGGTTAGTGCAATTATAAAACATAATACGTATTCTGGAACTGCATGTATTTTCCTTAGCAAAAATGTTGAAGTATATGTAGCATTATTGACAAATAATAAGAGCTTTGGTGACGAACAACTGAATACACACAGTGTACAACTAAAATATTGTACGCCTAAAGTGTTATTTTGTTGTTTATAGTATTTTAAAAAAATAATCATTAAATACTCAAAAGTCAAGTATTTTAATTACTTAAATTCAAAATAATCTAAAACTGCATTAAAGTCTTTTTTTATGTAGATCAAATTTATAAAATAGGTTTAAAAACATGCAAGCCGCGGTTGATGAATGAAACATTTTTATAAGAAAACTTGTTTTCAAATAATGCATTACCTTTTTCTTTTATCATAAGTTTTTATTGTTCTAACTAAAGTTCTATCACTCCTTTTTAAAGTTTGTGCAAGAAACTATTGCTCTAAAATGAAGCACAGTTCTTGAATAAAGTTATTACCACGTATAGATAAAAAGTTTTCACCGTGAAACACGGAATGAATATCAATAAATAATTGTTGACTGAACCTGACGAAAAGTTAGAACACGTTTTGGAAAGGGATTTTGAACATGGCGACTTTTACTTTTTGTAAAATAAAACCGCTCACATATTTTTTATAAGTCATCATCTATGTTATTCTTTAAAGTTATTGGTAAAAATCGAAAGACCCATAGTAATTGAATACAACCACAATACTTTACTGAATCTTGTAATTCACGTTCAAAATGTGCACAATAAAAACATAGAAGCACCGTTATCCATTTAATATCATATCTACCATTGTTCAAAATGACAAACGTATTAATTCATGTAATAGAAAGATCTCAAAATACAAACGATCAGCATTGTTATTCAATGTCTTGTCTTTTTGTTTTGATTTATCATCATTTCAACCGCTTACAGAAATAAAAACAAATAAAGTACATATTGAGGCTGAAGCAGCCAATAAATTAAGAGCAATGGGTTCTCCGCAATATTTACTGGTTGTTATATAAAAAGAGTGTAGGCACTAAAAAAAAAAAAGATGAAATAGCTTACTTTCTTAAACCTTGCCAACTCTTTTTCGGGCACATAAGCAGGCGTCAGTGGTTTCGGGCATGTTTCTATGTTCTGCAAGGGAACAAAGTATGATTTACTCGTAGAAAATAATCGGTCGACCAACGTTAGTAGTAAAACTTACTGACATGTTTTTACAGAGTAAATGCAAAGCCTCGATCTGTTTTGTTTCGGATTTCCATTATTATTAAATATTATTGACTTATTACCTTCGGTAATTAATATTCACAAGATAAACAATTAATAAATCATAATTAATATTGCCCATGAAACAATCATTCATCCTTTTCCAATTTTTTTAGTGAAAGTGTAGTTAACTGTACCTGATGTTTTTCTTTGAGAGGGCTCCTGTTGGGTTGTGAAAAACGAGCTGTTTTAATCGCACGATTCTCATTGGTTTTAGAAAGTTTTGGCCGTTTCCTGGTAGTTAAAGCTGCTTCAAACGTTTTTTCCCGTTGTTTTTGCTCTTCAATGAATTTTCTGTATCGGTCATTTTCGTCAGATTCTGAAGATTTGTTTTTGGCCCGTCCCTAAAATGATAGTTCGAGACACGTCCTTAATTTAATATCATAGAATTGTAAGTCTTTTTTTATCAAACTAGACGCCTACAGGTATTTACTCGCGCTACCTAATGGTAGGAAAGATTATCTTGGCATAAGGACGCTGCATACAGCGTTCCGTGATGTTGGCTTCACGAGTATAAATTTACCTTGCGAATTTTATTTTATTTTGTTATAGCGATACTCACTGTTGATAAACATTACGTCATAATCAGCACGTGCACAGTGCGCGGTTGGCAAAAGCCGGCAAAAGATATGGCGTCGTCTCAGGTCAAAGGTGTCGAAGCAGTCCTTTCCGAGTATGCTACAGCCCTTGACCCCGTTGCAAAGTCACGCTACGAGTCTAAGCTAACCTACAGAGGACGCAGCAACAAAGAAATAATGCTTCCAGATCCTTATGCATTGAAAGAATGGCGCAATGATCCCTCTTGCTGGCCCGATCTGACGTTCGGTGATATATACACTTATCTAATAGACACACCAGGCATTTACACGAGGGAGTCTTTGAAGGCTTACAAGTCGCTAGAAGCGTATGAATTTTTTCTAAGCGGCCATGTGAAGCCTCTCTGGTTTCACACTATTGATGAAGATGTACCATTTTGTTTCATTAAAGGAAAAATTATTCCATCCCAACGTCTAAACGATAAACCACACGAAGCATGGGTTTGTCTTCGAAAGAAGGAAGCTACTGTTCATTGTGCACATTGCAGCTGCATGGCAGGGTAAGTTATTTCATATTGACGGATAAGCCTCTATTACTTCCCTGGAGGTCAAAAAATGATAGTTTGTTTCTTTCTCACTCTACAGATTAGGGGAAGTGTGCAGCCACGTAGCTGCTGTGCTTTTTAAAGTGGAGGCAGCAGTGAAACTTGGCCTAACAAATTCATCCTGCACTAGCGTGGCTTGTCAATGGAATCGCACATTCAGAGAGACGGTATCCAATAATTTATTATTTCTATTACATACTGTTATCATTTTACATCTTTATTATTGTTTTATTTAGTAAGTTTCTTAATTCTTGGGCAGGAAATGGCGACATGTACTAGGAAAAAAATACTGAAAGGTTTTGGGGTGAAAAGGTTTGCTTTGAAAAAACAAAAGAAAGGAAAAAGAAAAAAAATTATCACCATCTTCATCTTAATTGTTATTATTATCACTCTTACAGTATTTTAATTTTTGATATTATTATTGTTATCACTGTTATTGTTATTGTTATTATTATTACTACTAGTAGTAGTAGTATTAATACTATTATTATTATTAGAAGTAGTAGTAGTAGTAGTAGTGGTATTATTATTACAGAGGAAAGATATTTAGAGCTCACCACCTAATTTTTAAAAAGTAAATTAGTAGATAAAATGTAAAAGCACATCACACGCACATGATGCACAGCACACTACCAGTTAAGGCAGGGGTCTACCTGAAAATTTATTTTCTTAATTTGGCAGTTTTTCAGTAGTATAACTTCATGTCAGTAAACATAATCAATAGTGAATGCCAAAATATTGTTGCCTAGGCAACCAAATGGGAGACATTTGATTACATTTTTACGGGCTCATTTGAAAAAAAAATAAGTCTTTGCAAATGAAATAAAAAATTATGAAAATTAATGATAAAGCTAATGTGGTATTCGATGATATGAGCAGAAGTTTTATCTTAGCCCAAATCCTTGGAGAGAAGTGAATTTTTGAAAAGATACCACTAAAACCTGGACTGATTTTGTCAAATGTACCAACATTTCTATTGCTCGGGTGCAGAAACAGCTTAATAAAGCAATGGGCGGTTTGGATTTTTTACATCTACCCGAAATGTACTTCACATTTCAGCTGGCAAGTTGTGTTGTAAGCAATTCAATGTGAGAGAACTTTTTTGAAAGAGTCCACTTCAGTTGAGTAAGTACACTGACATTAAAACATGACATCAGTTTAAAAAATCACAGTTCACCCAATTTCACAATTTAACAGCCGAAACCAGTTAATTACTGAACCCAGGAAATGGAACTGTACTTCAGTGAAAAAATTTCCCAATGTTTCTGCACAATACAGAGATTAGGATGCAACAAGTTTAGTGCGTTGTTCAATAATTTTAAAAATTATGTATTCATAAAAACGAAAGTTTACCTCAGAACAAAGCTCTTTTCAAATCAAAATCCTTGGCACAGTGCTCTGTTTGGGGAAATAGTACTTTCAACCAACTCCTAACCTTTTCAGTTGTGTAGTTATTTTTGTGAAACGTCTCAAAAGCCGCCCGATTAGAACAGTTTTTACGAGCAACTACAGCAGGTAGCCATTTTTCTGACACTTAAACGCATTGCATCATGGTATATATAAGTCTCAGAGCAGGTCTACATTTTGACAAAATTTGCAGCTGATTGCTTTTATCTTTCAATGAGACTTACAAAAATTGTAACGGTAACCTGACGAGACTCGACACACCTGCTTAGGGGCCCCTTGTCCATGAATAAGCAGAATCGTTGCTAGCAGTTAAGCAAAAGCAACATTTTCTGTCTCATTCACAGTGCCAGTGAACAATTCTTCATCACTGACAAGATTTAAGCCTTCTACACTCTTTATGATGAGCTCAGGCACCCGCAAATGGTCTGACTATTGAACAAAATCGCAATTTTTTTAAAGAAAAAGCATTCAATGGTGCCCTGGCACTTGCTAAAACAAAACACAAAAGAGGCGGGATTTGTCACGTGATTAACAATCATCATCTATTATGATGTCATGCCCTAAACTGTTTTTTTCATTGTATATCCAGTGCTACAGTTACTTTAACTACCCCCCCCCTCCCTTTTATGGTTTGTACCAAAAAAGAATTCTTTTTTTTCAGGTGTACTCCCGTCTTAAACAAGAGTACATTTTTCTGGAAAAAAACAGTAAGCCAAATAAATTTTATGAAATGGTAAAGCAAAAGTTTCATCTTCCCTATTTATTTTTCTTATCAGCTAAATCCCAAATCTGTTGCTGAGTTCATGGAGTTATTGAAACGAAATCGTCACAGGGAAGTGCAGTCAGTCACATATCAGCCTAGTGCAGCTCTTCCTAACATTAAGGTGTTGAAAGGTCTTCAGACAGCTTGCCCCAGAGCTGCATTTTTCACATTGATTCCAAAACCTGAACCAGAAGATACAGATAGTGCATCAGAGGATGAGAATGAGGTAAATTACATCCCAGAGCCGATTACATCATTACATCAAGAGGAGTATACATCTCTTTCAAAGGAAGAACTTCAAGTCAAGAGTAAGGAAATACTTTTAACCCTTTCCAGAATAACAAAAGATGAAATTGTTGAGCTAGAAAAACTGACCAGGGACCAGGCCATTTGCCCTCTCTGGTTTGAACATCGAAAAGGCAGGATAACTGGCAGCATAGCCCATGAATTGATCAGAAGGAAAGCAACCACCCCCCCAGAAAATCTTTTAAGAAAAATTATGGGATATGACTCAAAGGATTTAAGTAAAGTAAAGTCAGTAAAATGGGGAAGTGACAATGAAGACAAAGCAAAGGATCTCTATGTCAGGATTAAATCAGAGGACCATGAAGGATTTGCATGTAGACACTCAGGTTTTCTAATTGATGAGAACAGGCCATATATTGGACCATCTGCTGATGGAAAAGGAACATGTAATTGCTGCAAGCCAAGAGTCTTAGAAATTAAGTGTCCTTACAAATACAAAGATGTTGATCCAATGGAGGCAGCAAGGCTTGATTCTACGTTCTGCTTGGACAAGGATGGAAATCTCAAGAAAACTCATCAGTACTACACCCAATTGCAGCTGGAAATACATGTTAACCACCTGTTTGGGGTCGAATTTGGTGACTTGTGTGTGTACACAAACAAGTGCATCCATATTGTGGAATGCATCAAGTATGATAATGACTATGTGGACCAACTCCTAGGAAAATGTGATTCTTTTTTCCACAGCTATCTCTTGCCAAAGATATTAACAAGGAGCTTGGACAGAATTGATAGTGAATGTGAAATAGATAAGGAAGGCAGTGCTCAACCTCTACTTTGTATTTGCAATAAGCCTGCATTTGGGAAAATGATTGAATGTGAGAATGTGTAATGTGACATTGGTTGGTTCCACTTTTCATATGTTGGTGTTCGTAGAAAACCCAGAGGAGAATGGTATTGTCCAGAGTGCAAAAGTGATGAATAATTTCAATGCAAATTTTAAAACATTTTGATGGATGCCTATAGGATCATTTAAAAAAATGCCTTTAATATGCCTGGTATAGAACTTTTGAACCTGACTGGAGTGATCTACAGGATGTCTACAGGACATAGTGATATTTATGTTTAAAGTCAAAAACAATCTAGTTTCTCAGAATGTGGCGGAATTATTTACTTCCTCGCCATCTAGATACAACTTAAGAAACAGTGACTTTTTTATACCTAGAGTAAGAACTACCACATATGGTAAACACTCAATTAGATTCTTCGGGCCGTATTTATGGTCGATATTACAAAGTAACATTAGGAATGCTATTTCTATTTCATCCTTTAAGAACATCATAAGGAAAATGAATTTATCTGAACTTATCGATAACGACAAATGTGTGGACTGCAAAATTTGTCATCTTTAAGTTATACACATTTATGTAAACTATATACATATTTTATTACATTTTATTACATATAGATTTATATAATGTTGGCTATATAATATTATTATATATTCAGTTTATATTATTTTTATCATATTTTAGATTTTATTATTGTTTAAGTCCATAACACATTTACAATTACTTCCTTTCTGTATTAGTTGTTTATATAATTGTTAAGACTATTTATATTGTAAGTGTCCCCGATTAGTGCGCTATTTGTGGCGCGCTAGAAGTTTGACACATTAATAAAGTTTATGTATGTATGTATATTGTCAAAGAAATGTAAAAGAGCCAAACATTAATTACATACACGAAGTTCAAAACAGACATCAGTTATCAAAAGCGTTGCTTGAGAAGCTGGATGATTGAAAAGCTGGATGCTCGAGAGGCTGGATGCTCGAGAGGCTGGATGATCGAGAGGCTGGATGCTGGAGAAGCTAGATGTTCAAGAGGCTGGATGCTCAAGAGGCTAGATGCTCGAGAGGCTGGATGCTCGAGAGGCTGAATGCTCGAGAGGCTGTATGCTCGAGAAGCTGGATGCTTGAGAAGCTGGATGTTCGAGAAGCTGGATGCTTGAAAAGCCTCATACGATTTTTTGCAAAAATTTTGGAATTTTTAAAAAACTCATTACGGGAACTCATCTCAAATGTTCAGACAAAACATATTTAATTTTTGCAAAATTTTTGTAGTCTTTATAATTACTGTTGTCGTTGATTAAACAGGAACAAGTGTTCCTATTTTATTAAGTACAAAAATTAAACAAAGTCCTGCCCATTACTGTGCTAATAAACGAAATCATCCTGCCAAGTCTGGACGATAAGTGTGATGGGAACCGAGGTAATATCGTGAAGGGCAAGTTGATGAAAACGGATCTTGTTTCTTGTTAGCTCGGAAAATATACTTGTCAACAGTTTTAAATACATTCATTTTTTGGCCTTGGAATTTGGCTTTTAAAGTTCCTATATTGCTATTTTTTTATCTTTTAGATGAAAACTATTGTCATCTTTGAACTAAGAATTCGAATAACCGAAGTAAAATTGTGCACCAAAGTATGCTTTTTGATCAAAATATATTTGGAATTTAAATTTTTACCGAGCGGTAGGGGACTGGTAACTGTGACGTAGCAGCAGTAAGACGTCCTTCGCTGTCATTAGTGTTTTACAAGGAAAAACGTCACAAACAAAGTACTTCAGACAGAATTTTTATGTTTTTCGCTGTGTTTTAGACCGTATACGAATGAAATTGTTGTGTTGACAGTGTTAATATTCAACCGGAAGCTACGCAAGTACCTTGTCCTACGTCATCACACCAGGACTTCATAATGGCATTAATACTGTCTAATTTTCGAGATATAGTATTACTAAAGGGGTTTACTTTTCCTTTAGAAAATAAAAAAATAGCGATATAGGGATTTTAAGTGTTTAATAACTCAAGCCGATACACGTCTCTCTTCCGTCCTTCATCCATCCCCCGATGTACCCTGCAATATTTATCTATTTTTCTATGCTATCTGAACATTCCTCACTTTCCACACAGGAAAGGTAATTGCAAGAAGGTTTCGCTTGGATTGGCGTGCGAAGTAGGCTTAAGGAAGAGGACGTTTTACATCCTTAGTGGGTCAGTGCTTGGTGTTTGGAGTAAAGTGGAAAGCGTGCTAGCGGGACAGTCAGGGGCCAACTCAAAGATTCAGATCATTCGATGTAGAATAAGTAATGGAAAAAAGATTGTTGGTAAGTTGGGTTTATCTAGAATACCAGTGATAGTATTGATGGGAATGATACATTTATTACGTACTTATGATATACGGATCGTAGAACGATGATGATATTGATAGTGGATTATAGAATGATGGTGATGTTTGTAGATAGATAGATAGATGACAGATAGATAGTTTATTAAAACATCTTTGGCAGCCTAAAGGCTAAATTACAGATGAGTGTACAATTTGATTAGTATTATTCTATTTAAAAGTTTACAAATAGTTAAAATCTCTTAAATTAAAAAAAAATCCTAAATATTTAACTACAAATTTAAAAACTAACGAGAAAGAAAACACTAAGTAGAATTTAAGAAAAATTGAATAACAATTTATGTGTAGCCTCTAGAAGCCTAAAATAATTGCTAATATCTAGTTGTAGCAGTATTAAACATGATAAAACTTCGCTGCAACCTATTTGTCTTACACACTGGTATTGAAAACTTGCGCATGTTTCTTAGTGTTCAAGGGCAACTATTGAGTGCTGGCAGCAGGGGATGGAGTTTATGACTATAATCTTGAACTACATCGTCAAATAAACACTCTGTTAATTCGTTCTTTCGTGTTTGGAGCTTGGATAAGCTTGATTTCAATAGAGTCTCTGTATAACTTATGTACGGTTAAATTATTTTTTAGGGCGAGTCTTTGAAGTTTCTCTAGCTCGTCAGATAAATATGAAAGTGGCATAATACCTATTATCATAAAATGTCAATGGTTCGTGAAATAACGTTGATGATAGTTCTTTAAACAATGGTATTAGCGTTATTGACGATCAGTGATGATGATTATGGTTGTTGTAATGAAATTTGGCGTTATCTGAAAGGAAAATGATAGTCTCATCTGAAATGACCATACCACTTTAAAAAGAAGCTTTTTTATCAAAGCAGTTGCCTTTCATCAGGTTGTCTCATACCGAAGAACTGTATTCCAGCCCTCACTCGTATCCTCTCACCGAACCCATCGGACGTTGGCGCAAATTCATCCGTTATTTGTGTCGATTGAGAATGATTATCGCGAAAATTGAGTTCTTCAAAGAAGAGTCAAGATGTCATTTTCCACAAAGTCAACAGAAGCATTAAAGACAGATAATGGTTACCTTGAAAGACATTTTATATTCAAGTGTTTACAGAATCATATGTTTGGAAAAATAGCAAGAATGATAAATAATACGCCGATACGAAAGAATCGATGATTACTCGAAGGAAATTGCCTCAAGATAGTTTGTCGTGTGGTTTGGTAGCAATACCTTAATGGATGGTAAAATTACTATCACGTTTTTCACTGCCAGTCAGCTTTGTAGTGTTTTTGTTGGATAAGTGTATAATGATACAATTGCATCTGCAACGTTCATGATGGTGTAACCTTGCTGAAATGCAGTTTTCCTTCAGGGCCCGGTTGCTCGAAGGGTAATTAATTCTTAACTCAGAGTTAAATTCGCTAATTTAGTGTTACAATTTAACTCCGAGTTAGTTTCGGTTCACGAAAGCCGGTTAGCACTAACTCCGAGTTAAACTGTGAGTTAAATAGAGATGGAATTAACTCAGGAATCAAATTTAACTAACTCAGAGTTTGTTTGGGTTTAAATCACCGTTCGAGCAACAGCATTTTAACTCAGGGTTAGCTAGCTCAGAGTTAATCAAATTAACTCTGAGTTATCGTTAACTCTGAGTTAAAGCTAACTAACTTTCAAGCAACCGGGCCCAGATTGCTAGATTTTCCAGTCCCCAGATTTACAGATTTGGTCCTTGTAATTTTTTCAGTCTTTATAGACCCAATGGCATTCTCGGAGTTATTTATGTTCGCCCACAGTGTTTCTGGTTGCGGCAATCGTTTTGAGAATTAAAGCGAAGTTCTCAGTGTAACGTATCCCTTTCTAATTAAAATCCCCGGTGTAGTGTAATAGCTGCACATTGTGTGGCAGGACCACAATAGTCTAGATTAGGTTGTATGAAACATAGTTTCATCTTTTGTATAGTTCTATGTTTTGTTGTTTTGAGAAAAGGGTTGATAATTGACTTCAGGTGTTTTAGTGTTAGAAGAATGCCCCGTCAAACGGATTTATTTGATTCTGTTCCTATCGTATTTTGTTCAATTTGATGTCAAGTTATAAGTGTTTTCTTTTCTGCATGTTTATTTCCCGCGTGTTTATTTCTTCGTGTTTATTTCCTGGGTGTTTATTTCCTGGTTTACCTTTATATTATTGGTTCGTCCTTCTTTCCACTCCAGACATAGACTGTAATTGTCATTGCCCATTTCCCCATAAGAGTAGATTGGAGATTGTCATTCTAGGCTTGAACACCACCGAAAGAATATTTACATTGGCATGTCACATGTTGTAATTCATTACTGGAGAAAAATAGTTTGAATATAGATATGTTATTTGAACCAAGACATAATACCGGAATAACTAATAGGCTACAGATTCTTTGTTAGCCGTAAAGTAAATTAAATGGCTAAATGAATATGTACCAAGAACATACTAAAATTGTTTATTTTTGTTTTTGAAACTGAAGCAAAGATTCATGTTTGTTGACTGGTGCTTTTAAAAGCTGAGGCGGTAGCCAATTTAAAAATTGTGATATTATTCAGTACTTCCATAAAAGTTTAAAAAATTAATACAATTGCTGAAAGATTTTCGGCAAATGTATCTTAGGCATACTATAAGACAATTTATGCAGATTTCCTGGTAGTTTTGCTCAAGGTTTCTCATGTTTACACTTAGATGTTATGCTTGCTTATTGTAAACGACACAAACTTCCTAGCAAATGACATTGGCAGAGTTCGCTACAAAACGTTTACCTCATGTTCACATTATAATTGCACTATATGATAGATGCAGAGCCAATCAGAGTGCGAAATGCTGCTTCGTACAATCGTTCGTGTTTATGCATTATTGTGCACATTGAAACGAACGTTTTGCAATTAAAGTTTTAGAAAGTGTAGCAATGTTAGCTGTTGTTAAGCGTAACTCAATAACCAGAGTTACTATTAGAAATTTAAGAATTGTTTATTTACCAAGGAAGGTGACTTTAGAAACTATTTGTAAATAGATAAAAGGCGAAAGCGCCAAATTGCCGTTAGGTTGTTAGGATTTTTTAAGGCACTTTTTGTAAAAAAAAAATATGTACAGTCATCGGTAGATCATCACAAATTATATTCGGAGTAAAGTGATGAGAGACTATGTAATTACAAATAGAAAAGGTCAAATAAAATTTCACCTACATTGCAGAGCAACTAACTACGACTAAGCTACGCGAATGAAAAAATGTCAGTTTAAAGTTGACAAAATAAAAAATAAAAGATCAGTTTTTGTGTTCGTGTTACTTGTATTGGGCGTTTCTGTGCGTACCGGAGGAAGTGCTTCTTGATTGGTCGAGGGTTGGGGTCGGCTTTATTTCAACCTCGTACCCAGGCTCATTTCACTGACGTCATCACTACGTCAGTGAAATGAGCCTGGGTAC